>QEPC01009348.1:1298278-1318862 GCA_003113815.1 Sphenodon punctatus | reverse complement strand
TGTGTGTCTGTCTATGTATGTGTGTCTGTGTGAGAGAGATCAGAGAGAGTGTGTGTAAGACAGTGTGTGTGTATGTATGTGTGTGTGTGTTGGTGTCAAAGCATGTGTCTATGTATGTGTTTCTATGTGAGAGTGTCTGTGTGTGAATCTGTCTATGTGTGTGTGAGAGAGACCTGTTCCCTCTCCCGCCCCATGCCCCCCTCCTCCCTCACATGGCTGTCCCCTCTTCCCACTCTCCCCCTGTGCCCCCACCTTTCCCCATGAGGCTCTCCTGTTGGTTTCCTTCAACAGCACCATATAATGGACAGTGGACTGAGCAGGTACACAGTCTTCCCCCACTATGGTGTGTTATACAGTAATTTCTATTTTAATTATAGTAAATTTGCATAAATGAATATTATTTTCCCAAATACCATTTATTTTGGTACTAGTCAAGCAAATTTAAATACTGATTAATGTTATTAACAGTATTTAAATTGCTTGACTAGTACCAACAGAAATGGTATTTGGGGAAAAAAAATATCTGGCTGCTTCTTGCTGAGACCCAGCTTACTGGCACCAGGGCGTAACAAGTGCTGCTTAAAAGAGAGAGAAAAAACTTGGGATTTTTCCCCCCCTCCTGAAGCAGGCACTACAGGGATGCGCATTGGGGGGTGGAGGTGGATTCTCTATGGGCCATTGGGGATATCTACAGGACTGTTTCAGGGGGTCTGTCTCTATGAGGGGCAAGCAGTAGGGATATACCCCAGAATCTACAGGGCTGTACAGATCTGTCTCTCTATGGGACAGTGCCATGGGGATGGATCATATACCTTGCCATAATCTACAGTGTACAGGGCTTTGCACTGGGGGGGATCTGTCTGTATGGGGCAGTGGGGATAATGTGCTTAATCGGCTGCATTTTGGGGTGTCTTGTGTGTTTGATTGTGGCTTGGACATTTGGAATTTAGTGCTCTGTGTGCTCACTTTATTACTTACTTTCTGCTTGTGGAATATTTGTAGTTGGAATTGTGGGAAACACCCAGTTGTAAACCATCATTGAGGGTGCAGTGAGCAGAGACAACCTCCATTTTGATGAAGGGCAAAAGCGCCTTTAAAGTGAATTCATATGCATGTGAGCTGAGCAGCGCCCCCAGGCTGGCCTAGCCAGGCAGTGCCCCTAGGCCCACCAGTACAAAGGCAAATGGACACAAAGGCAAATTGTGGGGAATACTGAACTCAACCTGAAGGAGGCTGGAGAGGCAACCAGAGGAATCAGTTGTTTACTGTAAACAAAAGCACATGGTGACCATGCGGATAGGCCTGATGGAGTTTCCAAGCCTGACTTGGAGTTCAGAGGGGCCATTCTGAGCACGCTCAGGGGGGCAGCCAGATGCCTGGGCTGGGTGGGGTTGATGGTGCTTAAATAGTCTGGGCTTGGGAGAGATCAGGGTCAGATCCTGGGACTAAGGAAGCTGAAAGCTGCAGGAGAGAGCGGCTGAGTGCAGGGACCTGAGCTGGGGACTTGGAGCTACAGCTTGGGTTTGGACCCCTCTTTCTGAGCTAGATGGGGAGCACCACGAAGGAGAAGCCTCTGAACAGAACGTAAAACCATTACCCTTTTGCTGTAAACTTGCTGATACTGTCTGTGTGCGCTATACTGTGCCTAGCCTCTACCCCTATCCCCACTGTTAGTAAAGTTATGTGTTAAGCAGACTGTTAATCTGATCATCTCTCCAGGTAGATATCTCTAGGGGAGAGGAAATCTCTCTCTCAGCCTTCGCCTGCACCCCCAGGGCAGCGGATTTCCCTACTCAGCCTTAACCCCCAGGGGTCTGCCCAGCAAGGTGATCTCTGGCTGGCTGCAGAACAGGAGCAGGCCTGCCTGAGCATCAGGACACAGGGGACTAGAGGCCAGTGAGGTAAGCAGGGGTCCATGACACAAATTTCCCTATAGTATTTTCATCTGTGAAATGTTGGAGGGTATGCACTGCTGATTGGCTGACTGTAGCTCTCACTTCCATTGGTCATCCTAGGTACTATAAGACACCAGAAGGAAACAGGAAGTCTCTCTGTCATGTTGGGGCAGTTTTCGGTTATAAATGCGTATTCGGTTCCCTTTTGTTTTGTATCCCTAAGTTTCCAGATTTAAATGTGGATTCATATTACGGATCCATATTTAAATTGATTAAGAATTTTAAAAATTACTGTGCATGTGCAAAATGACTGCTGGACTATTCTGTGCATGCAAACCCTTCTCCCAAATGGCGGTGGCAGTGTCATCACCATTTTGGAAAAGAGCAGTTGGTCTGTGCATGCGCAAAATGGCCACTGCACATGTGTAGACTGGCTGCCCTTTTCCAAAATGGCAGCGATACAACCACCACCATTTTGAAAAAAAGCATGCATGCACAAAACAGTCTGATGGCCATTTTGCGCATGTGCAGTATTTTTTTATTATTATTTTTTAATTCTGCTGTAGATTAGAAACAAACTGAAACAGGATTCCCACCCCTGTTGTCATGTGATGACTTCTTGCTAGATTGTGAAACAATACCATTTATTTATTTATTTATTTATTTTCTTTAATTTATACCCCACCCCTCTCACACACAGACGACTCACATGTACCAGTAGCTAGTTGGCCTCACTCTCTGTTCTTCCCCGGCCTTGTTCTTTACCTCCTGCCTCAGCCCTACTCCTGTCTTACTCTAGCCCTGCCCCACACTTGTCCTACTTTGGCCAGCCTAACTAACTGGTTCCAATCCTGGATTGGTTCCAGTCTTCATGTTTTGACTCCAATGCTGACCTTCTGGCTTGTGTTCTGACTCTGACTGCTTGGTTCCTGACTCAGCTTGATTCCCTGGTTTCTGACTTGGGCTCTGACGTTGGATCTAACCTTGGCCTTGGCCACTTGATCCGTGCCTTGGCAGGTCCTGACACTAGGCACTAGAGGGGAAAGAAAATAGCTGTTTGTCCAACAGTGTGGTGGTCCCTCCACAGTAACACCTGCTCGTCTGCCTCCTTGCGTATAAAGGATAGCGCCTATTTTTAAGAAAGGGAAGAAGGATGACTTAGGGAATTGAGAGCCAGTGTGGTGTAGTGGTTACGAGTACAGTACTTGGACCCAGAGATAGTGGGAGGCCCCCAGTTCAAGTCTCACCTTAGCCATGAACTCACTGCATGATCTTGGGCTAGTCACAGATCTCCTAACCTACCTCACAGGGTTGTTATGAGGATTAAGAACTGAGTTAATTAGTTAGCTGTTAATATTGCAGTTAATAAGTTAAAGAACTGTAAGCGAGCCTGATGGATAGGGTGGGATGGATAAATAATTATAGGGCAGTCAGCCTGACTTCGGTACCTCGAAAGAGTTTTGAACAAGTTATAAAGCAGTTGATTTGTGAACAGGCTGAGGAAAAGGTTGTCTTAACTAGGGATGTCCATTACAGATTCAAATCAGTCTGTAACTGCTCAAAAATGGCCATTACGGATTGATCTGAACTCCGTCTGTGCAAGTTACAGATCCTGAGTTACAGATCCCCACCTTCACCCCCAGGGCCCTAACATGTACTTACTGGCTTTGGAGGGATTGATTGAAGCTCTGCTGGCCCAAGATGACACAAAACTGGGAGGAGTTGCAAATGCTTTGCAAGACAAGATTAGAATATCAAATGATTTAGATAAACCAGAGACCTGGACTGAAAGAGACAAAATGAAATTTAACAAAGACAAATGCTAAGTATTGCACATAGGAATAAAAAACAGAAACACAGATATAAAATGGGAGATAACTGGTTCGGCAGTAGCACTGGAGAGAGGAATATGGGATTTATGGTGGATCATAAACTGAGCACGTGTCAGCAATGAGATTGCTGTCACAAAAAAGTCAAATGCTGGTCCCGGCTGCATTGGTGCATTGTATCCAAGAGATGGAGGTGCTGGTGCCACTTTACTCAGCAATGGGAGACCTCACCTTGGGTACTGTTTGAGGCACCACACTTCAAGAAGGATGTAAAAGAACCTGAAGAAGGTTCAGAGGAGAGCGACTAAGCTGATATGAAATATAAGCCATGTGAGAAAAGGCTGAAAAAACTGGGTATGTTCAGACTCAAGAAAAGAAGAGTAAGGGGAGGGGAGGTGTAAGAGATGCTTTCAGATAACTAAAAGGTTGTCACAAAGAAGATGGTGAACATTCGTTCACCACTGTCACAGAAGGCAGAACAAGAAGGAATGGGCTTAAACTGCAGCAATATAGATTTTGATTAACCTTCATCCAATTGCTACTTGAATACAATGTTTCCAGTATCATGGGGTACTTTTGTACCTCACAAGATAAAATGTGGGGTGTAAAAACTACCCCAATCAAATTTCACTTCCTGTGACAGTGTAGGTCAGTAAGGATCACAATACACACACACACACACACATACACAAATCCAAAGCAAAAAAAACCCACCCACAACTGAGATAAGAGGGTGCTTTGTGGGATACTGTTTGACCCCAAAATGCAAGATTACTTCTGCCAACAACAAATGTATTCAAATTCAAAGTTATTAATTTTATTTAAAATACAGGTTAATGGTTTAAAGAACATGTACTATGTCTTGAACTAAAACATATATGTAATTAATGAAAAAATTGTAATAAAATGAACTATTTTCAAACTTTTATGACCTTAGAACATTCAACTTTTATATCTTCTCAGTAATACAGAACTTTCAGGAATTTCAGGCCTCAAAACAATCCTGGCACAGACTGGCACAGAACCATTCACAGCTGGCATGCACTGCCAGCCTCCCACCTCCACAGACTGGCACAGATTCACAGCTGGCATGCGCTGCCAGCCTCCCCCCTCCACAGACTGGTACAGATTCACAGCTGGGTACCACCCATGCAAGGGCTTACTAAGAGCAAGTAATACTTACTGTTGAAGCAGTCTCCATTGGCTCCATTGCTAGTTTGTAAAAGTCTCTGCTGAAGCAGGCTTGTCTAAGATGTGTGCTCTCTTCTGCTCTTGAAAGTTTGGAATGTTTTCAGGAAAGGGCCATCAAAGCTTTTTAGTTGAAATGGTGGATGTGCAGTTTCAGAAGATCTGCAAACCCCCAAGGGAAACTGATAACACTTCATAGAGAAGTGCACTGCAAACAGAGACACTGCCCAGTTTTACACAAACCCAGAGCTATCTTTCAGAGGCAAATTTTCCTGTCAGCCCTCACCCACTGGTCCCTGTGCAGTGGGTTTACAATCCAACATGGACACAGGTGACGGGAACACAGGGAGAAATCTGCATTCATGAGCAGGAGAGGCCCGTGTGAAGGACATGGCGCGCGCGTGGTTAGTGCACGCTCCCGCCTAACACGCATCCCCACTCACCCCCCACTCATCCCCCATGTACGGAGCAACCAAGGAAAACAGAGTTTGGGAAAACACATTGGCGCTGGGGCCAAATGGACCCCAAGGTGGTTTTTCAGAAACAGAAGACAAACGGTTAAGTGTATGAGAGTGTCCTTTGAGAATATTGTCTACTGAGGTGCTGGTGACAATGTCCTAAAAGGACAAAGTTGAAGGGCAACTAACCACATGTGCTTTGTACAAAATGTCCACCTGGGGTCCAAACGGACCCCAAAATCACAAATGAGGGTTAAATATTAGATGAAACTTCCTAACTGTGGGAAGTTAGGCACGTGGCTGTCAGGGCAGTGAAGAGGGAGTTTTTCACTACCCTGATAGCCTCTGCTAAGTCTCGTCCAGCAGAACTTTCCGGGGTGGTGAGAGTATTGGTCAGTCCGGCCTCCCTCCACCTGGAACTGTAAGTCTTCCAGTACCCGCTGTGACATGTTTGTTGCGTACTTTGCAAATAAAATTGCTCGGATTCACCATGACTTCAACTCCATGCTTATGACAATAGGATAACAAGAGGTTATGGAGGCTCCGTCTTGTCCAGTCTTGTGGGATCTGTTTCAGTGGGTGACGCCTGCCACTGTGACGGATGTTCTGGGGGCTGTTAGAGCCACATTTGTGAACTAGACCCATGCCCATCCTGGTTGATCAAGGCCAGCCGGGAGATACTGGGGCCATTGCTGGCGGGTATTGTCAATGCCTCCCTGCAAGAGGGCAGGGTGCCAGACTGTCTCAAAGAGGTGGTGGTGTGGCCCCTGCTCAAAAAAACATCACTTGCCATTGACTCCCCCACCACTTATCGGCCAGTCTCTAAACTTCCCTTTTTAGGGAAGATTATTGAGCGGGTGGTGGCTCAGCAGCTGCAGGAGCATCTGGGCCGCACCAGTTTTATTGATGCCTCACAGACTGGCTTTCGTTTGGGTAATGGCACTGAGACTGCATTAGTGGCTTTGGTCAACGACCTTTGCTGGGAACTGGACCAGGGTCGTTCAGCCCTGCTAATCCTATTAGATCGGTCGGCTGCATTTAATATCGTTGATCATGCGATGCTGGTGACTCGCCTGCAGGACTATGTTAGGGTGGGCGGAACTGTTCTTGAATGGTTCCACTCCTTTCTGGCCGGGAGAACTCAGCAGGTGGGGATTGTTCATCTTCTCCCTGGACTTCACATGTGGAGTTCCGCAAGGCTCTATTATGTCCCATCTTTTGTTCAAAGTGTACATGCAGCCTCTCGGCGAGGTCGTGAGATGGTATGGGGTGTGGTGTCATCAGTACGCTGATGACACCCAGCTCTACCTCTCTTTTTCATCTGACCCAGACCCGACAGTCTCAGTGCTTACCCAATGTCTGGTGACTCTGTGGGATTGGATGAGGGCGAGCTGTCTGAAACTAAATCCTGACAAGATGGAGGTGATGTTGGTGGGGAGGGCGGTGAGTGTGTGACATCCCCCATCATTAATGGGGTTTGTCCCCCGCTGGTCTCAGGTTTGGAGTCTGGGGATACTCCTTGATCCACAGCTTCACCTGGATCTCCAGGCTGAAGCTGTGGCAAGAAGTGCTTTCCGCCAATTACATCTGGTGCCATGGCTTCGGCCATATGACTTGGACTCCGACCTGGCCACTGTCATCTGTGGCTTCATCACCTGAAGATTAGACTATTGTAACACTCTCTACGTGGGGCTACCTTTGATGACAGTCCAAAGACTGCAGCTGGTGCAGAATGTGGTGGCCCGTCTCCTTACCAGGATGGGTCACTGTGAGCATATTACACCAGTGCTCCGAGCTCTGTACTGGCTGACGATAGTCTTCCAGGCCCTATTTAAAGTGCTGGTGCTTACCTATAAAGCCCTATATGATCTGGGCCCCTCCTTTCTGCGAGACTGCCTCACTCTCTGTGCCCTGGATCGACCCCTGCAGTCCGCTGAGAATGCCCTTCTTGGTATCCCACGGGTGGTGTGGGGGGCTACAATAGAGAGGGTATTCTTGGTGGCAGCACTTAGGCTGTGGAACACCCTTCCAGTGGAGTTGACAGTGCCTCATGTTGACGACAGTGCAAGAACTGGCTGTTCCGCCAGGTCTTTGGTGAGGGAGGTGGGTGGGGAGGATGGGTTTTTTATTTTCTTATTCTTATGCTTCACTTTTATGGTTTTATGTATAATTTAAAAATATTTTAACTTTTGTAAACCTCCTCGATCTGCCTAGGCAGGAGAGGTGAGGTATAAATAATGAAAATAAATAAATAATAAATAAACTGTTGGACAGTTCTCAACAATTTTATCCAGAAGCTGCCCAGGGATGTTGTGGAATCTCCTTGGTTTTCAAAGGATAAGCATCTGTCTGTGATAATATAGACAGGGATATCCTGCCAGGGAGCTGGAGGATGGACTAGATGATCCTTGCTGTCAAAAATTCTATGTTTCTATGGAAACAGGCTTCCATTGGCTCCCTCATCACAAGCCCTCGGTGGATACACTTGCAGAGCGACTGAGCCACTGACTCATATTTATTTGTTCCCTCAGATGGATCATTACCTCCTGCAGACCTGTCTCCCTGAGCATGTCTTCCCCTGGACGAGTGTAGAACTGATTTGAATGGTTCGCCCCTGGAGACTGATGGAACTGGAGTGATTCTGCAATACTCTGGGTGAGATACCCCCTGATCTTGACGACCATCTCATTGATGACCTTGTCACTTTCTGGAATGCTCTGCTGACTAAGACCATTGATCAGATGGCTCCTAGGCATCCACTCCCTAAGTAATGGTGTAGCAGGGGGTCTTCCCAGGGCTACATGTGGGTGCTGGGGTGTCTCTCAGGGAACTAGCTCACTCCGCTGCCACGCCATTTCAGCCCGAGCCTCGGCTGAATCCCCCTCTGAGGAAGGGGGCGCCCTCCTATAGGATCAAACACACAGTCCAGAGGGTATCCAGTTCACAGTCTTTATTAGACTCTGTGCTCAATGTACCTGGGGCTGCTGGCTCTTTTGCCTCCACCCTGCAGGCCCCAGTCAGTCTCTCCAGGCTCAGGAGCAACACAGACCATCAACCCCCGAAGTCCATCCATCCAGGCCTCTAAGCCCCCAGGCTCTGGCCAAACCTTCCCCAGGCAAAAGGCTCCATCCTGGGCACAGCCTTTCCCACTTGCCTGGGTTCCTCTAGTTCTCCAACCCTCAGTACCTTGGAGAGCATAGAGCAGGAAGGCTTCTTCAGGGAGATGTGATCCCTTCAGCTCCCTGGCAGAGACTCCCTTCCTCTCTGCCTTGCTCTCCTTATGTACCAGCAGAGTGGGCATGGCCAGGCTTCTTTTCCTGAGCCTTAAAGGGCCACTAACCTGCCCACTCTGTCCCAGGGTTTCTCAGCCTGTTTACCCCACAGGCTGTTCCCCAGGTAGGGACTGTCTCTGCCATGCCCCTGTGTGCACTCAGCCCTCTGGTTGACCCACTCAGACCCCTTCTTAAAGGGGTAGAAGTCCCACAGGAATTCTCCCTGCTACAGATGGCACCACAGGCCTCCTTAGTTTTCTGAGGAATTGCAGGTGCTGAAGCAAGAAGGGCGACAGTTGAAGAGACAGTGGCACCATTCCTGTGTTGAAGTCGACAGGTTGCATTGTAGAGCTAGTTTATGAGTCTATGCTGTGGCTGTGTGGGCAGCAAAAAAGGAGTTTTTTGCTACCCTCATAGCGTCTGCAAAGTCCCATCCAGCAGAGCTCTTCCGGGTGGTGCGGGAGCTGGTTGGTCCAGCCTGCCTCTGCCTGGAAGTGGAGTCATCTAGTGCTTGCTGTGACATGTTTGTGGATTATTTTGTGGATAAAATCGTTCATATTCACCACAATTTCGATGCCACACTTATTACATTAGGGGAACCAGAGGCTATGGAAGCCCCACCTTGTCTGATTTTCTGGGATCAATTCCATTGAGTGACACCCGTTGATGCGGGGGATGTTCTTGTGGCAGTCAAGGCCACCACTTGCAAACTAGACCCGTGCCTGCCCTGGCTGGTTAAGGCCAGCTGGGAGACGTTGGGGCTATTTCTGGCTGGGGTGGTCAATGCCTCCCTTCGGGAGGTCAGAGCGCCAAGCTGTCTTAAAGAGGCGGTGGTGCAGCTTCTGCTCAAGAAACCATCATTTGACGTTGACCCCCTTGCCAGATATTGGCCTGTCTCTAACTTTACCTTTTTAGGGAAGGTTATTGAATGGGTTGTGGCTCGGCCGCTACAGGAGCATCTGAACTGTGTCGGCTTTCTTGATCCATCACAGTCTGGCTTTCATTTGGGTTATGGCACGGAGACTGCACTTGAGGCACTGGTCAATGAGCTCCACCGTGAATTGGATCAGGATCATTCAACCCTGCTGATTCTATTAGATCCGTTGACTGTGTTTGATACCATGTAGGGGTGGGCGGGACGGTTCTTGATTGGTTCTGCTTCTTTCTGGATGGATGAACTCAGCGAGTGGTGCTCAGGGATTATTTTTCATCATACAGAGACCTCTTGTGTGGAGTGCCACAGGGTTCTGTTTTGTCCCCTCTCCTGTTCAATGTGTATAAGCAGTTGCTCAGCAAGGTGGTCAGGGGGGTTTGGTGTGTGGTGTCATCAATATGCTGATGACACCCAGATTTACCTCTCTTTTTCATTGGACTCTAGTCCAGCAGTCTCTCTGCTTACCCAGTGTTTGGCAGATGTGGGGGACCGGATGAGGGCTAACCGACAGGTTGAATCCTGACAAGACAGAGGTGATGCTAGTAGGAAAGGCAGTGGAGGCAACATCCCCCATTATTGATGGGGTTTGCCCCCCACTGGTTCCCCAGGTTCAGAACCTGGGGGTGCTCTTAGATTCACAGCTCCGCTTGGATGTTCAGGTGCAGACTGCAGCAAGGAGTGCTTTTCTCCAATTACATGTGGTACGGCGGCTTTGGCTGTATGTTTCGGACTCTGACCTGGCCACTGTCATCCATGCTTTCATCACCTCTAGGCTGTAACACACTCTATGTGAGGCTACCCATGGTGATGGCCTGGAGACTACAGCTGGTGCAGAATGTGGCGTCCCGCCTCTTAGTGGGGTTGGGCCACCGGGAGCATATTACACCATTGCTTCAATCTCTGCACTGACTGCCTAGAGTCTTCCAGGCCCGATTCAAGGTGTTGGTGCTTGCCTATAAAGCCCTAAATGGCTCAGGCCCTACCTATTTGCAGGACCACCTCACGCCCCAGGTCCTGGATTTGCCCCTGTGGTTGTCCAAGGGTGCCTTCCTCGAGGTCCCCCGAGTCTTCCGGGGGACACAATGGAGAGGGCATTCTTGGTGGTCACACTGAGGCTGTGGCAGTGGAGGCCCAAGTAACCCTGGACTGTCCCTCTTTTTGACAAAATTGTAAGACCTGGCTTTTCCACCAGGCGTTTGGTGGGGGAGATGGATGAAGGGTGGGAGGAGTAGGTTAGGGTGGGAGGGGCTTTTTAACCTCCTGCTTTGTGTTGTTTTATCTGTTTTTAATGTTTTATTACTGTTGCTGTAAGCTGCCCTAGCTGCTATGTCAAGAGGGGCGGGGTATTAAGTGTGTATAAATAAATAAATAAATAATATTAAATAAGAGGGTTGAACCCAAGCCCTGTATGCTGCACATGAATCCCCTTTGTTGGGACTATGATGTTCATGCAAACCGTGCATAAACCATGCACAACTTGCATGTACGTTACGTACACACTTTACGTGGGTGTGCAGGGGTTTAAGATTGGCCCCAATGACTGTGGCTTCTAGAAGTGGTAGGTTTAGTTATTGTTTTTTTCTCCAGAAAATAGGTTTTTCCTTATTTTAAAACAAATAAAGAATAGTTTACAACTAAATGTTTCTGTTTTCCAAAAATATTCATCTAATTTTTTTTTCTTGAACTTATCTGCTTTATTTTTCAGGTTTTGACAATAAAAATTATTAAGAAGAAACATCTTTTGGGGAGCTGTCACTGAGAGGGAGTTTTGATTAACTGCACCTCCAAACAGGGCTGTGACTCAGGCCCTTTTTGCACAAACATCCCCCCTCGTCCATGTGTGCAGATGGGGTGTCTGTGGGATTGCTGCTGCGGATGGGTGTACCTCTCTTTTTCAGATGACCCAGACCCTGCTGTCTCGTTGCTATCCCAGTGTTTGGAGGCCAGTAATACTGGCGTCGGACTTGATCTGACTCCGACCAACTTCTCCATAGGGCCCATTTGAGGTCCTATGTTGAGGCTATGAGGACAGCAAGGAAGGAGTTCCTTGCTGTCCTCATAGCATCTGCGAAGTCACACCCGGCGGAGCTGTTTCAGGTGGTGCGGGGACTGGTTAGTCCGGCCTCCCTCCGCCTGGACGGGGAGTTGTCCCAGGCCCGCTGTGAGGAGTTTGTCATCTACTTCGCAGACAAGATCGCTCAGATTCGGAGCGACTTTGATGCTGGATTAGGGGCAGTAGGGGGAGAGTGCGAGGGGATGGAGGCCCCGTCTGGTCCAGCTTTGTGTGGGGAGTTTCAGGAAGTGACGCCGGCCGATGCAGTGGATGTCTTGGGGTCTGTGAGGACCACCTGTTGCAAACTTCATCCATGCCCGTCCTGGTTGGTGAAAGCCTCCAGGGAGACGTTGGGGATGGTGCTGGCGAGGGTAGTGAATGCGTTCTTGCAGCAGGGGAGGTTGTCGCTCAGCCTCAAGGAGACTGTGGTGCGCCCCCTGCTTAAGAAACCATCTTTGGACATGGATGTGCTCGCCAGTTACCGACCTGTGTCTAACCTTCCCTTTTTAGGGAAGGTTATTGAGCGTTCAGTGGCCCTCCAGCTCCAGGCGCATCTAGATAGCATCAGTTTCCTGAACCCGTTTCAATCTGGGTTCCATCCTGGCTATGGCACTGAGATGGCATTGGTGGCCTTGGTCGATGACCTCCGCTGGGAGATGGATGCAGGATGTTCAACATTTCTCATCCTGCTAGATCTCTCGGCTGTTTTGATACCGTGGACCATGGGCTGCTGTTGAGACAGCTGCATGACCTGGGGTGTCTGGATGGGACTGTTCTTGAATGGTTCCGTTCATTCCTCTTGGGGAGAAGCCAGCAGGTGGAGCTGGGGGATGAGACATCTTGCCCCCACGCTTTATCATGCGGCATTCTGCAGAGTTCCATTCTGTCTCCACTATTGTTTAATGTGTATATGCAGCCCTTGAGGGAGGTCGTGAGAGGGTTCAGGGTGCGTTGTCACCAATATGTGGATGATACGCAGCTGTACCTCTCTTTTTCAACTGACCCAGACCCTGCTGTCTCGCTGCTATCCCAGTGTCTGGAGGCTGTGGCGGAATGTATGCAGCAGAGCAGACTGAAGCTCAACCCCGATAAGAGAGAGGTGATGTTGGTGGGGAGAGCGAGGGAGGTAGTGGTCCCCCTGATTGGGGGGGTGCGCCCTCCTATAGCTCAGCAGGTCTGGGGGTGATATTGGACGCAGATCTCCACCTGGAGCGGCAGTTATATCTGGTGTGGAGGCTGTGTCAGTTCGTCTCCGGCCCGGACCTGGCCTCCCTCATCCATGCCTTCGTCACTTCGAGGCTGGGCTACTGCAACGCGCTCTACGTGGGGCTTCCCTTGTTCCTGGTTCAGAGGCTGCAGCTAGTGCAGAATGCAGCGGCCCGGCTCCTTTCGTGGACGGGTCGTTGGGAGTACATAACACCTGTGCTCCGGACGCTGCACTGGCTGCCAATAGTGTGCCGAGCTAGGTTCAAGGTTTTGGTGTTGATCTATAAGGCCCTTCACGGTCTGAGCCCCTCTTACCTCAGGGACCGCCTCACCCTCCGCGCCCCAGAGCAACTCCTTTGGTCTGCCGGGGGGGGGCTTCTTGGAGGTTCCCCGTGTTAAGCAGGGGGCCACAATGGAGAGGGCATTCTCAGTGGCCGGGCTGCACCTTTGGAACTCCCTTCTGGAGGAAACCCGCCTGACCCCAAGTCTGTTGACATTTCGGCATAGTTGTAAAACCCAGCTGTTCACCCAAGTCTTTGGGGAGTGGGGAGTGGGGTTAAATGGGTTTTCTCCCCTACCCCTTTTGTTTTAATGTTCCCTGGCCCTGTTTATATTTTATAGTATATGTTTATGTTTAAAATTTTTATATGTATTTTATATGTTTTTATTGTGTAAGCCGCCCCGAACTGTTCGCAGGAGGGGCGGGGTAGAAATTCAGAAATAAATAAATAAATAAAAAATTATATATATTAGGATTATAGGATAGGCATATTTTGGATTATACATAGGTTTGGTTTAGTTTAGTTTCTGTGTGTGATATATATATATATATATATAAAAATAAAAGAGAGAGAGAGAGAGAGAGAGAATATAAATTAATTTTATTTATTTATTTAAAGTATTTTCTACCCCACCTCTTCTGCCACAGGCAGCTTGGGCGGCTTATATATACATATAATATATATTATATTATAATACTAATATTGTTTATTAAGTGTAGCCATAGGCCATTGCATAAAATAAAATTAAAAAATAAAAGAGTAAAACAAAAGAACAAAAAGAAGAAAATACAAACAAAAAATAACAATACACATTTTCAAATACAGTCAAAATCCCCCAAGGTCGCACTACTCAATATTATCTTTTAACTTAAAATCAAGGAATTGTTGTCTCAGTGAGAATGCCTGCACCAAATATTTAACAACCAATTTGGTGACTTCAGGTAATTTGTTCTGCAAAGCCAACACCATCAGGGCATGCTTCCCTCTCCCAGGATGGTTATTAAGGAAGGAGGTCAAGAAATTACCCCTCACAGTATCTGCAACCAAACAAAATGTGCTGGGTAGACCCATTTTGGGCTAGCGGTAGCCCGAAGACGGGTAAGATCCATAGTAAAGTAACAAACGCAACCCGAGTGCTTGGCTGAGCTGTTATTGTGTGACTTTGGAATAAAAATTGGACAGTTAGTGTGAATTTGTAAAACGTTTTGATTGTACAGATGTATTTGTTACAGTTATTTTGCTGTCTTGATGTAACAGCCTTCGACTATACATAATAAGAACTTTACTTACTTACTCTGTGATGGTCTGGTCAAAAGGACAAAGCCTCTTGCTATATGGTATTCCTTCCCTTCTACCCTCCAAAACATTAGAGGGCAGGACATTAAGTCTTGCTGACAGAAAAAGGAATCTACCTCTTGATGAGGTTGATGATACTAAGTATGTAGCTGGTTCTCCTATTTTTGGAGCCCAAATAAGATAATTAGCTATATGCGGAGTATTCCTTCTTAAGGTGACATCATTTTGCCAGGCGTCCTTGAGTCTAGTTGACATCTCTATCCATAATACCCCTGGATCTTTATCCTGGCAATATTTGGGAGAAAATCCTAGCCTAGCCACAAAATCTTTCAAGGCATGAGACCATTGGTTCTTATAGAAATCCTTCAGAAAATACTTAACTAGTCCACTATCCTTTCTGTTAACTATTTTTATCCAAAACTTAATTGCTCTAATCCAGGCCTCATGGTTCCAACCCAACTGCCCAGTCTCCATATGTATGGCAGCTGAAAGGGTACCGACAGGTATTCTCAGGAAGCTTCTAAATATTTTTGCCTGGACTTGGTCCAATTTAAGAGTTACCAAAGTGCCCAAAGTTCGGCGCTATACAAGAGCCTCGCACCAATTTTAGTTAAAAACCTTCGGAGCCACATCCAGGGGTGCACCGTCAGAGGTGACCAAGAACCTCCGGATAGCTAGCATTGTACCCTTCACAGGAGTGGTCGCCCTGTACATATGTTCCTACCATCCTCCTAAACAATGGAAATACAGACCGAGATATTTGAAAAGTGGAACCTGCTGGAGCAAATGGCCATCCAGGTACCAAGAATAGGTTCTCCTGCTATTAGAGAAGATCAAAATCTTGGATTTTGAGTAGTTAATAGTAAGTTTATTTGTCTGGCAATAGGCCAAGAACTGCCGAAGTTGCCTTTTAAGACCCACCCGAGTTTGTGACAGCAAAGCCAGGTCATCTGCACAAAGCAGGCAACCCACTGGTCTGGATGCCAACTTTGGCAGAAAAAAATTTGCTTTTTCCATAGTAGGAACCAGGTCGTTAACAAAGAGGTTGAATAAAGACGGGACTAGCACACAACCCTGCCTAACACCCTGACGAATACAAATTTTGCTTGTGGAATGCCCCGCAATCTCACCACCTGGGAAGTGTCCTGATGAAGTTTATATACAAGGACAAGTAATCTTTTGTCAATAGAAATGGATGAAAGTTTGTCTCAGAGCATCTGTCTGTTGACCAAATCAAAAGCAGCTCTTAAATCCAGGAATGCAACAAACAGCTTGCCATTCAGTTTCTTATATTTATCAATAAGATGCAATAGAATTAGGCATTGTTCAAGAGTAGACCTACCTGCCTGAAACCCAGCTTGCTCTGGGTAAAGTAATGTCTCTTATTTTGGGTCATCCAATAAGTCAATCTGTTTATAATACTTTAGCGTATAGCTTGCTAACAACGCTAAGCAAACTAATCGGCCTATAACTGGACAGGTCTGTGTGTGAGCCTTTTTAAAATATTGAAACTACAATGGCTGTTCCCCAAACCTTGTGAATGGCTTTGTAGGTGAAGATGAGGAGCTTGTGCAGAATACGCTCAGGAAGAGGGAGCCAGTGGAGAGAGGAGAGGAGAGACTGCATGTGGTCAAAGCGATGGGCTAGGNTCCCTGGCCCTGTTTATATTTTATAGTATATGTTTATGTTTAAAATTTTTATATGTATTTTATATGTTTTTATTGTGTAAGCCGCCCCGAACTGTTCGCAGGAGGGGCGGGGTAGAAATTCAGAAATAAATAAATAAATAAAAAATTATATATATTAGGATTATAGGATAGGCATATTTTGGATTATACATAGGTTTGGTTTAGTTTAGTTTCTGTGTGTGATATATATATATATATATATAAAAATAAAAGAGAGAGAGAGAGAGAGAGAGAATATAAATTAATTTTATTTATTTATTTAAAGTATTTTCTACCCCACCTCTCCTGCCACAGGCAGCTTGGGCGGCTTATATATACATATAATATATATTATATTATAATACTAATATTGTTTATTAAGTGTAGCCATAGGCCATTGCATAAAATAAAATTAAAAAATAAAAGAGTAAAACAAAAGAACAAAAAGAAGAAAATACAAACAAAAAATAACAATACACATTTTCAAATACAGTCAAAATCCCCCAAGGTCGCACTACTCAATATTATCTTTTAACTTAAAATCAAGGAATTGTTGTCTCAGTGAGAATGCCTGCACCAAATATTTAACAACCAATTTGGTGACTTCAGGTAATTTGTTCTGCAAAGCCAACACCATCAGGGCATGCTTCCCTCTCCCAGGATGGTTATTAAGGAAGGAGGTCAAGAAATTACCCCTCACAGTATCTGCAACCAAACAAAATGTGCTGGGTAGACCCATTTTGGGCTAGCGGTAGCCCGAAGACGGGTAAGATCCATAGTAAAGTAACAAACGCAACCCGAGTGCTTGGCTGAGCTGTTATTGTGTGACTTTGGAATAAAAATTGGACAGTTAGTGGGAATTTGTAAAACGTTTTGATTGTACAGATGTATTTGTTACAGTTATTTTGCTGTCTTGATGTAACAGCCTTCGACTATACATAATAAGAACTTTACTTACTTACTCTGTGATGGTCTGGTCAAAAGGACAAAGCCTCTTGCTATATGGTATTCCTTCCCTTCTACCCTCCAAAACATTAGAGGGCAGGACATTAAGTCTTGCTGACAGAAAAAGGAATCTACCTCTTGATGAGGTTGATGATACTAAGTATGTAGCTGGTTCTCCTATTTTTGGAGCCCAAATAAGATAATTAGCTATATGCGGAGTATTCCTTCTTAAGGTGACATCATTTTGCCAGGCGTCCTTGAGTCTAGTTGACATCTCTATCCATAATACCCCTGGATCTTTATCCTGGCAATATTTGGGAGAAAATCCTAGCCTAGCCACAAAATCTTTCAAGGCATGAGACCATTGGTTCTTATAGAAATCCTTCAGAAAATACTTAACTAGTCCACTATCCTTTCTGTTAACTATTTTTATCCAAAACTTAATTGCTCTAATCCAGGCCTCATGGTTCCAACCCAACTGCCCAGTCTCCATATGTATGGCAGCTGAAAGGGTACCGACAGGTATTCTCAGGAAGCTTCTAAATATTTTTGCCTGGACTTGGTCCAATTTAAGAGTTACCAAAGTGCCCAAAGTTCGGCGCTATACAAGAGCCTCGCACCAATTTTAGTTAAAAACCTTCGGAGCCACATCCAGGGGTGCACCGTCAGAGGTGACCAAGAACCTCCGGATAGCTAGCATTGTACCCTTCACAGGAGTGGTCGCCCTGTACATATGTTCCTGCCATCCTCCTAAACAATGGAAATACAGACCGAGATATTTGAAAAGTGGAACCTGCTGGAGCAAATGGCCATCCAGGTACCAAGAATAGGTTCTCCTGCTATTAGAGAAGATCAAAATCTTGGATTTTGAGTAGTTAATAGTAAGTTTATTTGTCTGGCAATAGGCCAAGAACTGCCGAAGTTGCCTTTTAAGACCCACCCGAGTTTGTGACAGCAAAGCCAGGTCATCTGCACAAAGCAGGCAACCCACTGGTCTGGATGCCAACTTTGGCAGAAAAAAATTTGCTTTTTCCATAGTAGGAACCAGGTCGTTAACAAAGAGGTTGAATAAAGACGGGACTAGCACACAACCCTGCCTAACACCCTGACGAATACAAATTTTGCTTGTGGAATGCCCCGCAATCTCACCACCTGGGAAGTGTCCTGATGAAGTTTATATACAAGGACAAGTAATCTTTTGTCAATAGAAATGGATGAAAGTTTGTCTCAGAGCATCTGTCTGTTGACCAAATCAAAAGCAGCTCTTAAATCCAGGAATGCAACAAACAGCTTGCCATTCAGTTTCTTATATTTATCAATAAGATGCAATAGAATTAGGCATTGTTCAAGAGTAGACCTACCTGCCTGAAACCCAGCTTGCTCTGGGTAAAGTAATGTCTCTTATTTTGGGTCATCCAATAAGTCAATCTGTTTATAATACTTTAGCGTATAGCTTGCTAACAACGCTAAGCAAACTAATCGGCCTATAACTGGACAGGTCTGTGTGTGAGCCTTTTTAAAATATTGAAACTACAATGGCTGTTCCCCAAACCTTGTGAATGGCTTTGTAGGTGAAGATGAGGAGCTTGTGCAGAATACGCTCAGGAAGAGGGAGCCAGTGGAGAGAGGAGAGGAGAGACTGCATGTGGTCAAAGCGATGGGCTAGGTGGATGATCCTGGCAGTAGAGTTTTGAACAGAGATAAGGGAAGAAAGGTGGGAGCAGGGAAGGCCAGCGAGGAGGAGGTTACAATAGTCGAGGCGTGAGATGACTAGGACGTGGATGAGAATTTTGGCAGAGGAGACAGACAGAAAAGGGCAGATCTTGACAATGCTGTGGAGGGAGAAGCGGCAGGATTTGGCCATGGAGTCAGTGTAGGGTTTGAAGTTAAGGTGTGAGTCAAAGATGAAGCCCAAGCTGCGGGCTTGGGGGACAGGGAGGATGGAGACCCCTTCAATGGTAATTGATAGGGAAGAGGGAGACGAAGGATTGGGAGGGAAGATCAGGAGTTCAGTTTTCGCCATGTACAGTTTGAGTTGGCATTGAGACATCCAGGCGGAGATAACGGAGAGACAGTTGGTGAGATGAGCTTGAACAGAGGGGGAGAGGGAAGGAGTGGAGAGATAGGGTTGAGTGTTGTCAGCATATAGGTGGCATTGGAAACTGTGGAAGGCAATGAGTTTGCCTAGGGATTGGGTGTAGATAGAGAAAAGGAGAGGGCCAAGGACAGAGCCTTGGGGAAACCCAACTGAGAGGGCTAGGGAGGAGGAGGGGGAGGAGTTAGGAAGAGATACATTGAAGGAGTGGTCAGAAAGGTAGGAGGAGAACCAGTCGAGGACAGAGTCTTGGAATCCAAGGAAGCGGAGCGATTCAAGCAGGAGCGAGTGGTCAACAGTGTCGAAGGCAGCAGTGAGATCAAGGTGGACAAGAATAGAGTAAAGGTGGTTGGATTTAGCCACAAGAAGATCATTGGTGATCTTAGCAAGAGTGATTTCAGTGGAGTGAAGGGAGGCAGAAGCCAGATGGAGGGGGTCAAGGTAGAAGCTGGGGGAGAGGAGATCAAGGCAATGGGAGTAGACAACCTGTTCAAGGAGTTTGGAAGCAAAAGGGAGGAGTGAGACAGGATGGTAATTAGAGAGTTCAGAGGGATCCAGAGTGGACTTTTTGAGGATGGGGAAGACGGTGGCGTGTTTAAAGGCAGAGGGGAAGGAGCCAGAAGAGAGAGAGAGGTTGATGTTATGCAGGAAGGCAGGGGCGATGGTGTAGGCAATGGAAGTCAGGATCTACCGGGAAGTTGCGTTGCCACCCAAACACCGTGAGTGGGACCTGCCTGTTCGTTACCCAGCTGCATGCCAGGCAAATTCAATCCCCCTGGTACCGCTGACAAGGTCCTGCTCTGTCTTGGCTGCTGGAAATCCCTCTGTTGTCCCACCGTAACTCCTTTTTCTCCCAGTCCAGAGCTGATAGGGATGCAGCCCCGCCCCGGGCTGCTTTTGCAGGAGGGGCGGGGTAGAAATCTATTGAAATAAATAAAAAATAAAATAAATAAAATAAAGGAGGGAACTCCAGTGAGTGGCAGGCAAGTAGGCAGACAGACAAGCAGACCCTCCTATCCCCACAGATTCCTCAATCCATGCCCTCCACAGACTTGAAAGGGCTCCAGGCCTTGGTTAAATACCTGATAGGGAGGGAGGGAGGGAGGGAACTCCAGTGAATGTCAGGCAAATAGACAGACAGACAAGCAGACCCTCCTATCCCCACAGCTTCCTCAATCCATACCCTCCACAGACTGGAAAGGGCACCAGGCCTCGGTTAAATACCTGATAGGGAGGGAGGGAGGGAGGGAACTCCAGTGAGTGGCAGGCAAGTAGGCAGACAGACAAGCAGACCCTCCTATCCCCACAGATTCCTCAATCCATGCCCTCCACAGACTTGAAAGGGCTCCAGGCCTTGGTTAAATACCTGATAGGGAGGGAGGGAGGGAGGGAACTCCAGTGAATGTCAGGCAAATAGACAGACAGACAAGCAGACCCTCCTATCCCCACAGCTTCCTCAATCCAT
>QEPC01009348.1:1286741-1297570 GCA_003113815.1 Sphenodon punctatus | reverse complement strand
GCCTGCTGTTCAGGAACAGTGACTAGCTCAGAAGATGTTGGGAAGGGGGGAGGCAGATAGTTTCGTTTCTTGCAAGCCTCTCCACCCCTGGTGCCTGGAAGTCTGATCCTCAGTGACTACCCCTCCCTGTCACGTTTGACCTTCCAGTGACCCTTTTTTTGCCACCCGAACACGATCCGAACTGACCGAACTGTTCGGTCATTTTGACGTTCAGAATTGAGTTCGGTTCAGTCAGTTCGTGTTCGGATTCAGGTTCGGGTTCAGTCATCCAAACAGGCCGAGTTCGGGCCAAACTCTGAACTTCCGAACCGCATTCGCCCATCCCTATTTTTTGTGCTTGCCAGACATATAGTAGAAGTTGGTTCTTGTAATAGCTTGTTTTATTTATCAATTAGACAGTCCTTTGAGTATGCTATATAGGATTTATTGAGCATATGTGTGAATAAGACAACATTGACTGAGTCATTTTACAAGTATTGTATTTTATATATACAGAAAATAGAGGTGGCAGCTTTGTTTAATAACCATTTGGGGCCACTGAGGACTTTCACTAGCGTCTATTTATTGACCAAAGGTTGGTTTAAGAACTTCCTTCTTATTTGTATGGCTTTTTAGGAGTATAGGGGAAGTTGCATTTAAGAATTATTTATAGATTTTTCTTAGTCATCATCATTATTATATGGAGTAATGGATTTCTGTTATTAACTAGGGTACTTTGATTTTGTAGAATTTTCTGGGAAATTCTCCATTGTTATATATATTTGCCATTTCAGTTTATATCATTAAGAGACCTAAACAAATTTTTGTATGGTTCACAGTATATGCTGCCAGGTCACTGTATATTGATGAATATCAACCCACTCTTTTTTTAATTTACTTTTTACTCCAGTTATTGTTGGTATCCAATATTGTTGGCATCTAGTATTGTTTTTATATTATGATTTTAGAAAGGTAACACCTATCTATGTTTTATGTGTCAGTTCAGTATACACATGCTATGTTGGTGACTATCACATTTATATTGTACTTTATTTTATTTGTAAACTATCCTGAAAAGAGCTTTGACTTGTAGTGGTTGGTCTTTTTACATTCTTAAGTTCTTGCATTGTTGTTTTTTAATATAGTAATTGATATCATTTATTGTGCTTATGTCTTTTTAGTAAATTATTATTTTACTTCCCCAGTAACACTTTTGTGCTGTTTGTGACTACTCCAGCCATAAGTCCTTTCTCTGCAAATCCAGGTAGGAAGCACTGTGTTCATTTTTGGGATCCTAAAAGTTGTTTATCAACCTAAGAAATAGTTTGCTTTTTGCTTTTTTATAAAACACCTTTCTCTCCTAGGAAACAGACCTCACACACCTCTCCAGGTAGCACATGTTCATATTATGTTCCCTAAACTTGACAATCAACATCTTTTATTCTAGTAGCTGAATAAAACAATGTCTTGGCTTCCTGATTCAGGATTAAAATACAAAACATGTATGTTGTAAATATTGCATGTTGGAATATGTAGGACTTTGCATTTTACACAATACACAGAAACGTCTGTTAGTTATCAACATAAACTCTGCAAGGTGACAAGAAGCTCTGTGTGTTTAGGCTGGGCTGGGAGCCTAGCTGGAGAGTTCACCTGGGAAGCCTAGAGAGAGGGGGTGGTGCCTCCAGGTTGGTGGAATAAGCCTGGGAGGCCATCAATGGGGTAAGAGGTGGGAAGCATGAATATTACTGTTGAGAATATGGCAGTTTTGTCTGAGTTATTACCATACCATTCAAATGACCTGGATTTTCCAGGGTGTCCCTGATTCCACACCTCTTTTGTTATCTATCCTGCAGTTACAGAAAACTGCTGTAAAGTCCTGGATTAGGAAAGGAGGGATGAGGGATTGAAATTTGAAAACCATCGATGGGGACAATGGGTGAAAACACACGACAGTGGTGTACCACCATTATGACCCAGCCTGCAGTGGAAATTCACAGCAGACCTGGTGCCAGATACGTCAGGGCAACGAACATACGTGATCGTGGTTGGGTCGCCATCCCATCATCCACACGGGAGGGGGAGGGTCACAACAGATGTTTGGGCAGGCTCCCCTCGCCATGATGGACAACCATGCCAGCCAATGATAGCCGGTCATGGTGGGCCCAGTGGTGGCTGCTGGTGGGTTTGGAGGAGTGGTGGGGCAGTGGCAGAAGCCACCAGCGGGCCTGTGGCCTAGGGGAGGAGCCTAGCCTAGGTGGTAGGCAGAGCCAGGGCAACGGTAGGCAGAGCCAGGGCAACGGTAGGCCAGTGGCGTGGCATAACCCAGCAGCAAGGAGTTCCCAGGGTTAACATTGGATGGATATTACATTATTTAATGCTGGGAATGCTGCTATGTGAAGCACTGCCACCGGGGGATAGATAACCCTCTTACTTTCTCACTTTCTTTCTCACCGGGTCCAAATTAACCATAGTAGGTTAAAAAAATAGATCACGTTGCCATTGCCTACCTTTATCCTGAATCCTCGTATCCTCAATTTTCTTGGCATGCTTGGCCACCTGTAGTCTTAAGAAGGTGTAGGCTTTGGGACACCTTCCTTCTGGCTTGGAGAACCAAGCCTTCATTCTGGATTGGAGAACTGGGAGGACTGAATTAGCTCCCTGTTCAGCAACAAGCCGAATCAGAAGAGAATGAAAGGGAAGAGAAATACAGGATAGAGGAGACGTAGGAGGGAAAGGGTTTGGTTTTGGAGCACAGGAAGGGGAAGAGATGGGTTCAGTGGGGGACAGGAGAAAAGGATTTCCTTGTTGTCTGCAGCCTTCTCTTCTGCCGTGTTCCTACCTACTTTCTCCTATGTTCACAAGGAGAGCTGCCAGAAATGCCTCCCTCCGCCTTGTGTGCCATCACCGTCACGTGGTGCCCTGTGGGTGCTGGGTTTATTCATGGTGGTGGTTCTGCAGCACCATTGGTCTTCCTCTCTGTGCTCTGTCCTCAAAGAAGCCTGGGGAAGCAGGCTGTCCTCCTCGTTGCACTTGCCAAAGCAAGCAGCACCATCTGTGGTCTGCTTTGCCTGGTGTGTTGTTAGTTCTATGGCGGTGCCTTCTTTTCCTGTTTTCATGGTCCAGTCTCCGTGTTGGCATCAGTCTCCCTATAACATAACTGAGAACATGCAGGCTAGGCTGGAACTGAAGGGCTCCAAAACAGGTTGTCTTATTTTTTGGTCTCCCCTCTGTCACGGGGGGTGGAAGGGAAAGGGGATGACTGGGACTCTGTAGAGGAGAAAGGGGTCTGGCTTAAGACAGGTAAAGGGCGGGAGGGAGATAGCAGGGGGGGAAAGGAAGGGGGGAGGGGCAGTTCTCTCTCTCCGTTCGGGGTTGCAATCGAGGTAAGAAAGTCCCTCCGGGTCTTGTTTGGGCTTTCCACCCAATCCAGAGGGCAACCCAACTCATCACAGGGAATGGAGAGGGAACCAATTGCCCCAAAAGGGGAAGGGGAGGATGACACACACGGACAGACGAATCACAGACTCCACAGGTCCCAGGGCACTGTACAAGGCAAAAGGGGAGTGAAGGGGGGAGGGGAGAAGGGGCCTGGAGTGAAAAGGGGGGGAAGGGGAAGGGCTTACAGGACCAAGGGTTAGGGGAGGCAGGGCACTCGAACTGGGAAGTGGGGGGAGTAAAAAGGGGGAGTAGGAAGAGAAGCAGTGGGAGGTGCAGACGGAGACACAAATCCAAATACTACTCACTCAATCAACGGGGTAGGCGGGGGGGCAGACAGGAAAACACTAACACACACACTCACCACTAAGTCACTCCAGGGAGGGGGAACACAAGACATCACACAGGCACCATACACTCTCCTAAGGAAAAAGACAAGGATCCAGACAATATGCTCAAAGGGGCCAGCCTCGCATGAATGATTACCGGTGGCAGCTCCTGGCCCCACTGGTGTACTTTATAGCCCCCTCAGGTGTTTCTAACATGCTCAGGGCGGGGCCTCAGTCCACCGCTGAGCCCGACGCCCCGCCAAGCGTGCGCTACGCCTGGGCGGGGCTCCTTGCATCGGGTGGGCCTGAGATAACTCCGCCCCCTTGCCGTGACCATCGCAGCCCTCTGGAGCTCCATGCCCATCCGCTAGTTGCCTAGCAATGCGGGACACGCTGCTGTGCAGAGTCCATGCGGCGCGCGACCTTACAGTACCCCCCCACGTCCAAGACCCTTCCCCCCCGACCAGGGTCCGAAGCCTGGGCTTCGAGGGGTAGCAAAAATGAAAGGCCTGGAGGAGGCGTGGGGCATGGATGTTCATAGCCAGCTCCCAGGAGCGTTCGGCAGGGCTATCGTGTTTCCAGTCCACGAGATAAAAAAGGCGAGAGCCCGAGATGCAAGAATCCAAAATAGCCCGGATCTCGTATTCTGGCCCATTAGGGAGGAGAACGGGAGGGGGGAGAGGGTGGTCTGCTGAAGGGCATAAACTGGGGCACAGGCCTTTTTCAGAAGGGACACATGAAAGGAGGGATGGATGCGAAGGTTGGTGGGTAAGCCGACGGTGAAAATACAGCTTGTGACTGATGGGGAAAGGGCCCATATAGGCATCATCAAGGTTTGCAGAGGGATGGAGAGACTGATAATTCCGTCGTCATACCCACACCATGTCGCCTACCTGTAGGGGGGCCCCAGGAAGATGTTGTTTATCTGCCACGGTTTCATAGTGGCGATGGGCGTCCTGTAGGCAACATTGGGCGGCTTTTTGGGCCCTTCTAATGATTCCCACCAAGGCTCTGGCTGCTGGCACCGACGTGAGGGGTACTTCTGGAAAACAAAGGCAGGGATGAAAGCCATAGGACACATAAAAAGAGGAATTTCCAAAAGAGGCATTGGGTCCATTATTATATGTAAACTCTGCAAGGGGCAGATGTTCTACCCAATCATCTTGGAAATATGAGTAAAAGCACCGCAGGTATTGCTCTATATGTTGGTTGACGCGTTCAACTTGTCCATTGGCTTGGGGATGATATGCGGTAGCGGGTTTGAGTTTAAATTGCACAAGGGATGCACAAAGGATGCACACCAAAAATGAGAAATAAACTGGGGGCCTCTGTCCGATACAATTTCCCGTGATAGTCTATGCAGGCGTACTACTTCTCGAAGGAAAAGGGCAGGCGGTGGTTTTGGCGGTGGGGACCCCTATGCAAGGGATGAAGTGTCCCATCTTTGTAAAATGGTCAATGACTACTAGAATCGAGTCATGTCCAGCCGCCTTCAGGATCCCTACGATAAAGCCCATAGCTACCCTTTGCCAAGGGCCCTTAGGGCTGTCTGTGAGCTGTAGCAGGCCTATGGGTAAACTTCGAGGAGTTTTGGTTTGAGCACATATCGAGCACCCTTGCACATAATGTTCGACATCCTTACGAAGGGTGGGCCACCAAAAGGCTCTCTTAATCAGCGAGAGAGTATGCTGATACCCGGGGTGTCGCACCAGTGGGGAGTCGTGGTGGGCCCACATCACCTAGGGTCGGAATTTGGGTGGAATTACCACCTTCCCCTTATGATAATATAACCTAGCCCTTTGTTGGTAGCCCGGGTGAGGGTGCTCTCTTTGACTTACAGTCTGGGGTTGTACGAGGGAGAGGAGAGTTGCCGTAAACATCCGAGGCTGGAGTATGGTCCCCTGGCAGTCTCCTTCTTTCTCAGAAGGGGCATGCTATCGAGATAAGGCATCTGCCATCGTAATCTGGGATCCGGGTCGATACTGTATGGAGAAACAGAAACGAGAAAAGAACAATACCCACCTTGCGTCTCGTGCATTATTGATGTGTGCAGATTGCAGGTAGGCCAAATTCTTATGGTCTGTATATACGAGGACTGGGTGAGGACCCCCTTCTAGGAACTGTCGCCATGCTTTGAAGGCCACTTTGATGACCAATAACTCTTTGTCGAGGATCAGGTAGTTTCTTTCTGTGGAGGTCAGCTGACAAGAGTAAAATGCGCAGGGTAATCATCCCCCTGAAGAACCATAAACTTGAGTTAACACGGCCCCTATAGCGACGCCCAAGGCGTCCAATTCTACAATAAAAGATTGGATGACGTCAGGGTGTTGCACGAGGGGGACGGCCATAAAAGCACGTTTTAGTTGATCGAAGGCCGCTTATTGAGAGGTACCCCACTGAAAACGTATGCCCTTTTTAAGCAGGGAGGTAAGGGGTTTGGTCAAATCAGCGTAATGGGGAATATATTGCCTATAGTAGTTAACACTTCCTAGGAACCTCTGGAGGGCCTTGACAGTTGTTGGGGCTGGCCAGTGGTCTATGGCATCGACCTTACTGGGGTCCATGTAGACACCTTTGGATGAGACTATAAATCCTAGAAAAGGAACAGAAGAAGCATGGAAAACCCATTTCTCCAATTTACAATACAACTGATTTGGTAGCAGACGTTCAAGAACTGTTTGTACATATTGTACATGTTCCTTGGCTGAGGTAGAGAATATAAGAATGTCATCAAGGTAAGATACTACATAAAGGTCCAGCAAATCCCGCAGGATATCATTAATAAAGTGTTGGAAGGTGGTGGGAGCATTTACAAGTCCGTAGGGCATCACACGATATTCAAAGTGCCCAAATCTTGTGTGAAAGGCTGTCTTCCATTCATCCCCCTCCTTGATTCATACCAGGTTGTACGCACCCCTCAAGTCGAGCTTGGTAAAAATGCTTGCTCCTTGGAGCTTCCCTAGAAGCTCGTGAATAAGGGGGAGGGGGTACCGGTTTTCTCACCGTGATTTGGTTGAGCCCTTGGTAATCTATACAGGGTCTGAGGTACCAGTAATGGTCCTGATGTGAGGGGGGACCTGTCAATTGTCTGAACTACTTCAACTGAGGCCCGGGTTTGCCGTGGAATTCCATTGGAAGCAGCAATTGATGTATCCATAAAATTCCCCGAGGCTCCGGAATCTATTAAAGCTCTAGCAACCAGAGACTGACGGGGGGACCACTGCAGGGTAAGGGACATGAACAATTGTCGTGACTGCTCGGGTCCCATATGGGGCTGCCTGACGGGGTTATAACTAGTTACCCAGAGGTCCCCCCCCCTCTCAGTCCCTGGCGTTTCCTGACAGGGAGGGATGCATGAGTTTGGCAGGGCATTCCCTTGAAAAATGGGAGGCTGCTCCACAGTAAAAACAAAGTCGTAGTTGGCAGCATCTTTCTCAATCTTCTAGGCTAAGGGGTCCCCGCACTGCCTCTATCTGCATGGGCTTGGGGCTCCCTGGTCCCAGCGGCCCAGGGGGTGGGCACACTGGGCCCCGGGGCATCCAACTCCCAACTCCCCTACCTTGGTCTTGCCGCTGCTCTCATCTACATTCTGTAAGGTGCTCATTAATATGTAGGGACAAGGTGACCATTTCCTCAAGCGTGACTGGGGTCATGGCTGCCCCTGCCAATTGGTGTTTATTCTCATCACTAAGTCCCTGTCGAAACAGGGCTCGTAACACAGAATCACCCCAAACCAGATCAAACGCCAGCTTTCTAAACTGCGTAATGTAATCCAGCAGGGGTTTTTTCCCTTGCCTTAAATGGAGGATTGCTTGTTCGGTGTCCCTAACTCTATGGGGATAATCAAATAAAAAGGGAAACTGCTTTAAGAACCCCTTATAATTCTGCAATAAGGCATCATCAGCTTCCAGGAGAGGGGTTGCCTAGTCTAGGGTGACCCCACCCAGAAGTCCCATGATGTAGGCAACTTTGGCCTGGTCTGAATCATATGTAAGGGTCTGGGTCTGGAAGGTAAGATTGCATAGGGCAAAAAAACCCTGGCATGCCTTCCTATCCCCATAGAACTTATCCGGGTGCGGGGCCTTTGGTTCTCTTGGGACAGGCGTAAACAGGGTTAAGTTCCTATGGGAATGGCCTGACAGGTCTTTTGAACCCCCCTCCTCCTCCAAAGGGGAGGCGGTGGTCCGATCCATGGACTCCTGCAAGGCTCTAAACCGTTCTCGGAGTTCTTTATTTTCTGCCTTGAAGTCCTGCATCTCCATGGTAAGGGTCTGCACTGCATGCAGTAACGCTTGGACCTGTTGTTCAGACTCCATAGCAACGAGAGAACGGTGGGAGTGCCGGTAATTCTGTCACATGGGGTGGAGGGGAAAGGGGATGACTGGGACTCCGGAGAGGAGAGAGGGGTCTGGTTTAAGACAGGTAAAGGGGGGGGGAGATACAGGGGGAACAAGGAAGGGGGAGGGGTGGTTCTCTCTCTCCGTTTGGGGTTGCAATTGAGGTAAGAAAGTCCCTCAGGGTCTTGTTTGGACTTTCTCCCCAATCCGGAGGGCATCCCAACTCATCACAGGGAATGGAGAGGGAACCAATTGCCCTGAAAGGGGAAGGAGAGGATGACACGTATGGACAGACGAATCACAGACTCCACAGGTCCCAGGGCACTGTACAAGGCAAAAGGGGAGTGAAGGGGGGAGGGGAGAAGGGGCCTGAAGTCAAAGGGGGGGAAGGGGAAGGGCTTACAGGACCAAGGGTTAGTGGGGGCAGGGCACTCGAACTGGGAAGTGGGGGGAGTAAAAAGGGGGAGTAGGAAGAGAAGCGGTGGGAGGTGCAGACGGAGACACAAATCCAAATACTACTCACTCAATCAACAGGGTAGGCAAGGAGGGGCAGACAGGAAAACACTAACACACACACTCATCACTAAGTCAATCCAGGGAGGGGGAACACAAGATGCAGGCACCAAACACTCTCCTAAGGAACAAGACAAGGATCCAGGCAATATGCTCAAAGGGGCCAGCCTCTCACAAATGATTACCGATGGCGGCTCCTGGCCCCACCAGTGTACTTTATAGCTCCCTCAAGTGTTTCTAACATGCTCAGGGTGGGGCCTCAGTCCACCACTGAGCCTGACACCCCGCCAAGCGTGTGCTACACCTGGGTGGGCTCCGCATGTCAGGCAGACCCGTGATGACTCCGCTCCCTTGCTGCGGCCATCACAGCCCTCTGGATCTCCGTGCCCACCTGCTAGTTGCCTAGCAATACGGGACATGCTGCTGCGTGGAGTCCATGTGGCGCGCAACCTTATACCCTCCTTCTAGTCTTCATGCAATGGTGAGTCCAGATCATCACCTGTTTACTTGGGTGCAGCGTCCATGTTGGCATGGGTCTCCCTTTAAGGACAAAGACCATGCAGACTGGATCTGGATGGATGCAACACAGGTGTTCTCATTGTGCGGGTCTTTGTCCAAAAAAGATCATCTTCAGGTTTGTTCAGTGCCTGTACTGGAAATTTGCTCAGTGTTCCTTGTGTTGTGCAAACAGACCTAGTGTTGCATTACCACCAAACCAGGCCCATCCAGACCAGCATCCATAGTAGCTACACCACCAAACACCTGTCGAAGCACACAGGCCCTTTTAAAAAAGTTTGGCCCATTTTGGGGCTGCATTGCCACCATACCAGGCTCATCCAGACCAGCATCTCTAGTAGCTACACCACCAAACATCTAAGCACACAGGCCCTTTAAAAAAATATTTGGCCCGTTTTGGGACTGCATTGCCACCAAACCAGGTCCGTCCAGACCAGCATCCCTAGTAGCTACACCACCAAACAGCTCTCCAAGCACACAGGCCCATTTTAAAAAGTTTGACCCATTTCAGGTCTACATTGCCACCAAACCAGGCCCATCCAGACTAGCATCCCTAGTAGCTACACCAGCAAATGCCTGTCCAAGCACACAGGCCCTTTAAAAATTTTTTGGCCCATTTCGGGGCTGCATTGCCACCAAACCAGGCCCATCCAGACCAGCATCCCTAGTAGCTACACCCCCAAATGCCTGTCTAAGCACACAGAGCTTTTTTTAAAAAATTGCCTGTTGCTGGCCTGCATTGCAAGCAAACTACTTTCCAGCAGTAGCAAAACAGCAAAGGGAGGGACCATTTTAAAAAAAAGAGTAGACATGACCAGTAGACCTACAAATTCACAAAATGGCCTCTCTACTAGAGAGACAGAGGCCATTTTGTCTCTAGTCACAGCATCCAACCAAACTGCAAAGGGCGGGGCCATTTTAAAATGCAAGGAACATTCCAGCAAAAATTGGATTGGAAACCTTCCTCCATCCAAGCCCCTAGGTACCCCACTCAGAATACTTATGTCTGAAAGAGGAAAGGAAACAATTTTAACTAGGAAAGAGTAGCCATGGCCAGTGAGGCCCTAGAAAACGGTCACGGCCTTTGCGCATACTTGGGGAAGGAGGGGCTAACCTGCCAGAAGTGCATCGCCAAACAGACAATAAGCAAAAGCAAACCACTGAAACCATATCTTCTTAAGCCAACCATCGTATCCTCAACACACCACAAAAGTGGCAGCGAGGATTTCCACTTGCCCCCAAAACATGGTTCACTTCATATCTGTTACATTCCCTTTCCCATGTGTCACAGTATCCCAGTCCCCCCTCAGCCCCATTACCCAGCCAGATGCCCCATGTCCCCCCCTCCCCTCCCCCATGTCTCTCAGTGCACCCACTGACCCCACTTAGGGTTGCCATAGACACAAATCTTTAGAGGACACTTATGAGATATACAGGTTGCAGGGCTGCATTGGTTCCAATACAGCTCTCCAACCTACATATCTCATAAGTGCCCTCTAAAAATGTGCATCTATGGCAACCTTACCCATACTCCATTGCCTAGCCAGACTCCCCGAGTCCCCCCACTCCCCCAGTGAACCCCACTCCACACCAACCCTCCCCCATGCCTCCCAGTGCATCCCCTCCCTCCACTCTCCTGTACCCCATTGCCCAGTCAGACTCCCCAAGTCCCCACCTGCCCCCCATGTCTCTCAGTGCAACCCACTTTCCCCCCCCC
>QEPC01009348.1:1267989-1286614 GCA_003113815.1 Sphenodon punctatus | reverse complement strand
CAAGTTCAACTTTACTCAATTAAAAATTAAGAATTAATGTCTTGAGGCAGCTGGCAGCACAATCATATTTATTTATTTATTTCAATTTTATCCCGCACCGTCCTGCTCACACAGCAGTTCGGGGTGACTTACTACACACACAATCAACAATTACAATTCATAATTAAAACATACTATTACTCACAATTTAAAAATTAATTTTAAATATCCTAAAAATATACTAAAAGGGCAGAACCAATCTGTATGTAATAACCATATGTGATATCATCCCATAATAATTACTATTTATTATAACCTCCCCCCTCCTCCCAAGACAAGTCCCCCAGTCCCCAGGGCCCCCCCAAAAAAGCCAAGGCCAAGCCCCAACCGGGTCCCCAATGTACTCATCAGCAGGCCTGAGCCCAGATAGGGCAGGCTGAGCTCGGCAGCGTCTCCTCCCTACTCGAGGACAGGATACTGGGCTTGAATGATAATGGACCCTTGGTCTGACTTGGCACTACCTATACCTAACTTGCTTCCTTGAGATTATTATTTTTAAATAATAAAATATTATCTATAAATAAATATAATCTAACAGTGAATTGATCCTGAATGAAAAAGATTCAGTCTAACTACCACCCGGATGGCCAACTGCAAACTCAGTCTCTCTCTCAAGAACTGAGTCTGGAAGAGATATAAAATGGCACCTGGTGTAATCACCTTTATATATGCTCTGGTCTAAGCAGCAGGCAGCCCCCACCCTCACACCACATGAAAGAGAAAAAGCCTGCACTCAGAGACACTGAATAAGAGTTAACACAAGCACTTTCCACTCCCCCCATTGCTGTTCCACCAGCCAATAGCGTGCACACACACACACAAACATCAACAGTCACACAAATCCATGCATTGCTCCCCCTCCCCCTCCTGCCCACAGGGCGCCAAGGGCTAGAGCCCATGTAACATTACTGTGCTGCCAGTTTCTTTTCCATAGACCTCCATGAAAGTCTGCCCCCAGCGATCCTGGCAACACATTGCTCTTTTAAATGAACACATGCTGGATGGCACTCCCTAGCCACCCAATGCGTGTTCTCCAAAGTTTTGCCCCTTGCATGTCTCTGTCTCCTTCTCCACACTGTTTCCTCCTCCTATTTGCAGTCCCCTCCTCCCCCTCATGACCTCCTGGCCCGAGGGAGGCATCAGCGCTTTCAAGTTCAACCAGGAAGTTTGGAGCGCTGGAGCAGTTTGACACAGCTGCATCGGGGTTATGATCGGTCCACCGCACCGCCGGGACCCAGGGAAAAAAAATGGGGGGGAAGGCCAGTTGGGGCAGTGCCCCTGGCATCCTGGGGCTGGCACCATGCCTGACCAGATGGCATTCACCCCAGAGTTCTGAAGGAACTCAAATATGAAATTGCAGACCTGTTGTTAGTAATTTGTAACCTGTCACTATAATCTGCCATTTTACCCGAGGACTGGAGGGTGGCAAATGTAACCCTGATATTTAAAAAGGGATCCAGAGGCGATCCTGGAAATTAGAGACCAGTAAGCTTGACGTCTGTGCCAGGAAAAATGGTGGAAACCATAATTACGGACAGAATTACAGGGCATATTGATAAACATGGCTTAATAGGGAAGAGTCAACATGGATTTAGTGAAGTTAAGTCATGCCTCACTAACCTGTTGGAATTCTTTGAGGGTGTAAATAAGCATGTGGACAAGGGCGACCCAGTAGATATAGTGTACCTGGATTTCCAGAAAGCATTTGATAAGGTCCCTCATGAGAGACTCTTGAGAAAATTAAAAAGTAATGGGATAGGAGATAGTGTCTTACTATGGATCAGAAACTGGTTAAAAGATAGAAAGCAAAGGGTAGGACTAAATGGTCAGTTTTCACAATGGAGAGATGTAAAAAATGGTGTGCCTCAGGGATCTGTATTGGGACCAGTGCTGTTTAATGTATTCATTAATCATTTGGAAAAGGGTGTTAAGAGTGAGGTGATCAACTTTGTAGATGACACCAAGTTATTCAAGGTAGTTAAAACACGAGCAAACTGTGAGGAACTGCAACAGGATCTTATGACACTGGGTGCCTGGGCATCTAAATGGAAAATTAGATTTAATGTGGACATGTGAAAGTGATGCACGTAGGGAAAAATAATCCAGACTATGCGTACACAATGCTGGGTACTAAGCTAGGAATTACCACTCAGGAAAAGTGCCTGGGGGTGGTTGTGGACTATACAATGAAACCCACAGTGCAGTGCAGTCAAAAAAGCAAGCAGAATGTTAGGAATTATTCAGAAGGAGATAGAGAATAAAACTGAGAATGTCATAATGCCTCTATACAAATCAATGGTGCAACTGCACCTCGAATATTATGTGTCGTCCCATCTCAAAAAAGACATAGCTGAACTAGAAAAGGTACAGAGAAGGGCAACAAAAACGATCAAGGGCATGGAAGGGCTCCTGTATGAGGAGAGGCTTGGTAGGTTGGGGCTCTTCAGTTTGGAGAACAGATGACTGAGAGGAGATATGATAGAGGTCTATAAAATCATGAGTGGTGTGGAACTAATAAACAAGGAACAGTTATTTACCCTCTCAGCTAGTACTAGAACTAGGGGACACTCCATAAAACTCATGGTTGGCAAGTTTAAAACAAATGAAAATATTTTTTCACTCAGCGTATAATAGGGCTGGCGAATCTACCGCCAGAGGCTGTGGTAAGGGCCAGTACTATAGCTTAGTTTAAAAGAGGTTTGGACAAGTTTCTGGAAAATAGGTCCATTAGCCGCTATTAGCCAGACAGAATCAGGGAGCATGACAGGAGCTGGGGGAAAACAACAGGGAATGGCTCCCCCATTGTGACCTGTTGGGTGCTTCTCACAAGTCACCGTGATTGGCCACTGTCAGAGACAGGATGCTGGGCTAGATGGACCATTGGTCTGACCCAGTATGGCACTTTTATGTTCTTATGTTAGTTTAAACACCACTGCTATACATGTGACGGGATCACAGCGGAACGCCTTCATATAGGACTCTGAACTGACTAAGTTGCAGCTTGTGCTAAGGGAACAGGCTGTTTGGGTCAAGGACCCTTTTAAGAGCCTAGACTGTTTGCATAAGTGGAACTGAGCAGCTGCAGCTGATTAATGGCAGCACCTGCTTATAAGGCTGAAGAAGCCACAGAGAGAGGGTTTTTTTGGAGAGTGGAAAGCCAGAGAAAGGAGTGGTTCTGTTACAGGCTGCAGTCCCCTGACATTTGGCTTGGCTTGGCTTGGCTTAGGCTCAGGGAAGACTGGAATACCCCTGAGGGTGAGCCAAGGAGGAAGGAGCTTTAAGCAAAACCTTTAGAGAAACAGGGCTGACAAAGAAACCTGCCTATGCTGTGGGGAACTGACCCAGAGCTAGGGTTACCATAACTCCACTTTAAAATAAGATGCTTATAAAAATACATGGTGCAGGGCTGCATTGGTTCCAGTGCTTATTTTTTGTAAGTATCCTTTTCTTTTTTTCTTTTTTTTAAAGGGTAGGTATGGTAACCCTACCCATAACCTGGGATCTCTACAACACAGAAAGAGTCTGCAGTTCCCAGATGGGATCAAACCTTTACTTTAATGCCAGATGGGACTGTCTTACTCTTTATGTTAAACCTTGTATTTGTTTGGGGACCCAGTATAGCTGCAAGAAACCCCACTTAGGTGGATTTAGACTGGCTAAGGTGGAGGCCAGATTAAAAATGCCTTCTGGCTGTAACACACATGGGAGTGTTGGGCTGAGAGACTGTGGCTACATGGACTTTTATCTGGTAACCCAGAAAGAGAGCTTTCCCCGAAAAAGACTGTTCTACCATGCTTTCCTGAATGAAGGTAGAACCCTGGGCTACCACAATACACTTCTGTTTTAAGTGTGGAATTTCTATCCATAGAGATTCCAAAGTACAGTTTGCTTCCATTAACATTTTAATCCCACTCGGTTCATTGCTTTCTTTAACATATAGAACCAGCCTGTCACCAGCTCTATTGACTCTCTCATTTTGTTATATTTTGTACCCCAATATTACAGTATTGATTTTCTTCATTCCACCAGGCTTCCGAGATGCTTATTATATCAATATCCTCATTTAATGCAAAATGTTCTGATTCACCCACCTTACCTTTTAGACTTTTAACATTTGTATTCAAATACTTAAACCTATTATTCTTATTCTCCTCCTCCTCTCCCTTCACTGGCTCCCCCTTCCTGAACGTATCCTGTTCAAACTCCTGGTTTTCACGTTCAAATCGCTCCATGACCAAGCTCCCCCTTACCTCTCGGACCTAATCGCCCTACGCACTCCTGCGCGCGCTCTCCGCTCTTCCTCTGTCCCCTCCCTCGCTCTCCCTCGTTTCTCCTGCTCGCCCAACCGCCTTCGTCCCTTCTCCCTCGCTGCCCCGCATGCCTGGAACTCCCTCCCTGCCGACATCCGCCTTGCCTCCTCCCTCCGCTCCTTCAAATCCCTCCTCAAGACCCACCTTTTCCATGCTGCCTTTCCCAATGCCCTCTAGTCTTTCCCCTTGCTCTTACTGTCAGCCCTCCTCTGCTGACTGCTGCTACCGACCACCTTGTAACCAAGCCAAGTACACGCACCTGAGACTTCGCATCCGCCTGAATGTTTGTTTGTCTTCTCCCATGTCTCTCCCGCTGTCCCCTCTCCTTGTCTCCCCCTCCTTGTCTTTTAGATTGTAAGCCACAGGCAGGGACCGCATCTGATTGTATGTTCTGTACAGCGCCAGGTTGCAACTGGCGCTTTATAAATGTTTAATAATAATAATAATAATAATTCTATTCCTATATGATTCAGTGGGTGATTCAGTTAAGTTGGAATTTGCTACTCTAACCTGGTTTCCAACTGAGGTCCCTCAGCTTCTTTCCTTCTTCTTTACCAAGATACCCAACTTCCCTTTTACTAATAGCCTCTCTAAGAGATGCCTCAGTCTTAACTGTGAGCTTCCTGGCACCTGTTGGCTTATCCCCAGATCTTAGTTTAAAAACTCCTCTACAATTTTTAATTTGTAGCACCAGGAGTCTGGTTTTATTTTGGTTAAAGTGGAGCCCATCCCTCCTGTATAGGGGTCCCCCTTTTCCAAAAGGTTCCTCGGTTCCTGATTAACCTAAACCCCCTACACCATCCTCTCATCCATGTGTTGAGGATCTGGAGCTGTGCCTGGAACTGGAAAATTTCAGAACATGCCAACATGGAGGTTCTGGGCTTCAGTTTCCTTCATACCAGCCTAAATCTGGCTTCCAGAGCCTTCCTGCTACACCTTCCTATCTCATTGGTACCCACATGTACCAAAACAACCAGCTCCTCCACAACACACTCTAAAATCCTATCTAGAGGACATGTGAGATCTGCTACCTTTGCACCTGGCAGACAATTTAGCATGCAGTCCTCACAGCTGGCAAATGTTTCTGCTAATTGAATCATCCACTATAGTGCCATTTGTTGTTATTATTTTATTTATTATTATTACTAGCAAGCATTTATATAGCACAAGCAATGTATCTGGCGCTTTACAAAGTAATTGAATAGACATGGTTCCTGCCCTAGGGCTTACAATCAGAGATGAGGGGGGGAGACGAAGGAAGGGGAACAGAGGGAGAGACAAGGAGTGTAACATTCACAAAGATGCGAGGTCCCAGCTGCACGTCATTGCCTCCCACACAAGGAAGTTTCCAATCCTCAAACATTTCCCAATCTCTCACTTGGGACAACACCCACCCCACAAGATCATACCCCACCATCTCACAGAGGGTTCATGGCTATACCCCACCCAACCCTACAAGTCATTCACACCCCAAGTCCCCAGACACTTTAAAATATTGACAGAATCCCCTTCTAGTCTCTAATCCCACCACAATCAAACCCCACCTCTCAGGCAGGTGTACAGATTTTTAAGTGGAGCTGGGCTGGCAGGGTCCTTCCTCCCTTAGACTGGGGCATCCAGTGTGATGTCTGCCCCTGGCACCGACCCTCCTGAAGCACAAGCCCAGGATGGTCCTGATGTTGCAGTCCAGGTAGGAGGGTTCCAAGGCCCAACAGCAGCTATAGAGGAGATGCAGCAAACCCACCAGGCTAGATGTTATTCCCATTCCATGGTGGGGGGTGGGTAGTCCAAGGCCCAGCAGCTGCAGAAGCTGTAATGTTCTTATCAGCTGTGGTCCCTGCCCTGGGGATGTATCCTCAGTGAGAGAGGATACTATGGCTTCATCCAAAAGGCAAGTTCCAACTCCAAGATTACTTCCCAGTGTTCCCGCTTGACACTCCCTGGGTAAAAATAGCCATGTGGTGGTTACGCAACCCATGTCAGGTCAGAAAACCACAGAGAACATCATCTGGACCAGGTCAGTGTGTCAAACAGACATGCCCATGGCTGAGGGAGGGCATGGCTCAGGGCAGATGTGGAGCACGACAAGCATGTAGCCAGCTGGCCCCACTCCTGGTGCAGGCAGAACTGGAGGAGGCTCCGTGGGTGGAGATGGGTGTGTTCCTGTGGAACTGGGTGCACACCCACCCCCACCCACCACAGCAGCACCCCACCCCCACTCACCACAGCAGCACCCCACCCCCACTCACCACTGCCCATGTAAAAAGGGCCTAAGAGGAGGATCGAAGGATACCACAGAGGAGTGGGTAAAAGATTGTTTTGTAGCCAGTCAGTGGACTGATAAGTGACTTGGCTGGGACTAGACAGATAAAGGGGCCAGAGGGGTTGCATACCCGGCAAAAACTAATTGATAGTAGAATTGTATAGAAATAAACTATTATTTGCTAATTGTCATTGTAAGTTGCTACCCTTGGGCCCCAATCCTGACAACACTCACCCTGCTCCACTGCCAAGCGGTCACAATGTTCATACCAGCTTGTTCTCTGCATGGGGGTCTGTGCCTCGGTTTCTCCCAAACCAGGCAAAAAGCACAGAGTTCCTTCAGCTAATAGATTTATTTTTCAGTTCTTAAAACACTTTACCTTTCCCCTTCAGGGCTCTATCCAGGACTCTTCATTGCTGTGTACTCCACCTAGGACTCTTCCTGACTGTGTACCATACCTCAACCCCTGGACAATGAAAATGAGGGATAGTGACTCTCAAGACAATGTAGAACATAATTTGAATAAATAGGCATATAAATGCAAATACAGGGTAGTCTATTACTTAACTATGGGGCTGGGCTAAAAACCACTGTAAAAAAAAAAAAGAGTCTTTAAAATATTAAAGGACTTGCATATCCATACAAGAACCTCACATAAGTCAGACTTAAACCCTTGTCCTCCCAATCTTTATGTCCAAGCTCTACCACAGCACTTCCCTGAACTGCTTGGCCTCCTCACCCCCATGCTTAATGAACTTTACAGTTTACATAGCTTCCTTCTGACAGTAAAGCTTTTCCCACACTCCAGCCATTTCTCGTCCTGAATGTGTTCTTTGATAGATGAGATGCTATGATGATTTTCTCATGGGCAAGTATTTGCAATAGCCCATTACCTAACAGAGAGACTGATCAGAATTATTTTGTTATTGTTTTAAAAAAGAAACTTAATTAGTCACAACATTAGCCCCTTACAAGGGGCTTGTACCAGTCTTGAACCCTTAGCCAGTTGATTTTTTCAAGAGAAATGCTTAAAAATCATAGCTGTACATTGTCCCCAATGGATTTTATTTTTTTTATTTCCGAAGACTGACAATTTCCTCCCAAGTGTTGGAAAACCCTAATTTTTCCCCAGAAGGGAGAATAGTCATTCATAAGTCAGAGAGAACAATAGAAACCCCCCTATCTCTACTATGGGAGGAGCTGCTCTGAACTAGCCTGGGGCAAACTATTTGTCTGGTCTGGCTCCTTAAGGTTGGAGAATCCAGCTCATAGGATAAAAAAACAGACATGATATAGCAGACCTTTGTGGCCCGCTCTGGCACAATCTGGCCCAGACCTCACCTACACATATGTGCAGGCACTGTCAGATGTTGGCCCAGGATTGCCTTCGGCTGTACCAGTGACTAGCCTAGGCTCTGACCTTGGGAAACCCCTGATGTCATAGCCCGGGCTAAGGCCCACCTAGTCAGGACAAAGCAGGCCACAGTGGGCTATTGTATGTTTTTGCCCACCATGACTCAGCCCAGATTGGGGCCCACCAGGTGCGGTGCCAGTCCCAGAGCACCAGGGGCACTTCCCCTACTGGCCTCCATGCCCCCCAAGTTTAAAAAAACATTACCTGTTCCCCCCCCCCCGGTCCTGGCATTGCAGTGGACCATTCAGAGCCCTGGCACGGCTGTGTCAAGCTGCTCCGGCACTCCAAAATTCCTGGTTGAAGACTGCGCATGTGCGAGTGTGTTACTTTGCTCTGTGCATGCACAAACTGTAAAGCACCGATGCTAATGCCTCCCTCGGGTCAGGAGGTCGCGAGGGGGAGGCAGGGCCATGGCGGAGGAGGAGATGGTATGGAGAGGGAGAGGGAGATCTGCAAGGGGAAAAACTTTGGAGAATGTGTGTTGGGCAGTTAGGGAGTGCCGTCCAGTGTGCATTCATTTAAAAGAGCAATGCGTTTCCAGGATCACTGGGGGCAGACTTTCATGGAGGTCTATGGAGAGGAAACTGGCAGCACAGTAATGTTATATGGGCTGTAGCCCTTGGCGCCCTGTGGGCAGGAGGGGGAGGGGGAGCGATGTGTGTGTGTGTGTGTGTGACTGTTGATGTGTGTGTGTGCTACTGGCCGGTGGAACAGCAACCGGGGGCGGGGGAGTGGAAAGTGATTCTGTTAACTCTTATTCAGTGTCTCTGAGTGCAGACTTTTTCTCTCTCACATGGTGTGAGGGTGGGGGCTGCCTGCTGCAGAGACCAGAGCATATATAAAGGTGATTCCACTAGGCACCATTTTATATCTCTTTCAGACTCAGTTCTTGAGAGAGAGAATCAGTTTACAGTTGGCCATCCAGCTGGTGGCCAGACTGAATTGTTTTCATTCAGGATCAATTCACTGTTAGATTATATTTATTTATTTATAGATAATATTTTATTATTTAATAATAATAATCTCAAGGAAGCAAGTTAGGTATAGGTAGTGCCAAGTCAGACCAAGGGTCCATTATCATTCAAGCCCATCATCCTGTCCTTGAGTGGGGAGGAGATGCTGCCGAGCTCAGCCTGCCCTGTCTGGGCTCAGGCCTGCTGATGAGTACGTTGGGGACCCGGTTGGGGCTTGGCCTTGGCTTTTTGGGGGGGGTCCTGGGGGGCTGGGGGACTTGTCTTGGGAGGAGGGGGGATGTTATAATAGTGATTATTATGGGATGATATCAAATATGGTTATTACATACAGATTGGTTCTGCCCTTTTAGTATATTTTTTGGTATTTTTAGGATATTTTAAATCAATTTTTAAATTGTGACTAATAGTATGTTTTAATTATGAATTGTAATTGTTGATTTGTGTGTTGTAAGCTGCCCTGAGCTGCTCTCTGTGCAGGAGGGTGCTGGATAAAATTGAAATAAATAAATATGATTGTGCTGCCAGCTGCCTTGGAGGGGGGAGGTTTGGGGAGGGGATTGCACTGGGAGATATGGGGGTGGAGACTTGGGGAGTCTGGCTGGGCAATGGGGTAGGGGGAGTGTATTGGATTGTATTTATTTATTAATAATGCACTGGTAAAAGCCATGGCCAAGGAGAACAATAGAAGTAATAATTGATAAAAAATACCAAAATAATTAAATATTAAAATACAAACTGGTGTCTCCAATTAACAAAGGAGAACAACCAATTAAACTAGTTAATGGAAATTTAAAATCATGATCTGGCAAGTTGCCCCTATTTAACAGATTGAACCAAAATCTTATTTAAAGTACCATTTACAAAGATCCCAAGCCATCCTGGCAAGATTAATAATTGATTCAGGTGATCTAGCCAGGGCACAGAATTGCAGTAGCTGTTGGGGCAAAAGATAAGGTTTGGCAGCGACCCCAGGGGTTAAATAAATCTCTCGCAAGTGTGCCATAAGTGGGCAAACAAACAATACATGGAGTAAGTCTTCAATTTGCCCTAATGAACAGGAACAAATTCTATTGCAGTATGGAGTACCATCGCGCCTCCCCTCTAACACTGTTGTCGGTAGTAAATTGAAACACAAAAGACTCAAGGCTCTACGTAACCTATAGTCAGTCAACAAAACCAAATAAGGTTCAAGCCCCAATGTATATTTAAACATACTATAGAATGGGGCACTCCTACACAGCAGCAAAAAGTACCCCCAGGTATCTATAAACCAGGACCTGCTCAATAGGAATCCCATAGAGAACCCCATTAAATTTGATATGACATCTGTAAGCAATCACAACTTTGGTTTTCTCATAGTTAATAGATAAATGTGCCTCCTGGCAAAAGCAGACAACAGGATCTAGAATCCTTTTCATTCCCAAGGGAGATGGTGATAGCAAGACCATATCAATTGCAAACAATAATATGGCCACTGACCGGTCTGCTACAATAGCTGGTAAAAAGTAGGGCTGTAGTGGCATCCCACTGTGGCAGCTATTACCGATGGAAACCCCTATTCCACACATCACAGCACGGTTCGACAGAGACAGCTTTCCGACAGCTGCAGCTGCAGTTTGCCGCAAATGGTGCCGCGACATTGCGACTGGTCAACGGAAGCGGAACTTTGGCGGATTTCAATAAGAAGTGGCACCAAATCCCCTTTTGTCGATCGTGGAATCTTTGTGGTTATCTGATCATTGTATCATGTTTACGCTGCCCAGAATACTCGGTATCACGAGACCCGGCAGCATGATCAACCCTCGGACCCTGTTGATGACACTCACATGCCCAATTTCATTGGCTAGGGCTTTCCCAGAGAGACATGTCCCGCCTTCACCATTAAGTATAAATAGGTGTGTTTGTAGCTTCTTCTCCCTCTTGATCCCCAATCGCAGTGAGAGTGAATGACTGTTGGAGCTGCGTCACCAGTGTCTGTGTTTGTTAACACACACTCTGATCTTCCGCACTCCACAACAAAACACCGCATCACGACTCAAGAAGAGAGAGTTCTATCCTTTAATTCATAGCATACCTTCGATTTTGGATAAGTGCAGACTACACACAACATAAAGAAGGTTATGTGTAAGTGCTTGAACTTTTCTGCTAATTCTTCTAAACTGTGCTAATTTAGTGCTAAAGCAGGTAAAGTAATTCTGCTACAGCTACACTTTATATTTTCCATTATCCTTTTTTAAATAAATGTACACATATGTTGTTTGCTGCTAGCCTTTTAGTGTTTACGTATATATTAATCGCTCAGTTTGTGCTTATGCTCATTTTATTCATGATAATGGCTGTTGTTTGGATGAGTGGTGGGATCATTGGTTTTATTTGTGAAAACTGGGCTGTTGGGTTGATAACTGTGGCTGTCCTGATTCTTTTGTTGTGAACGGTGGGCAAACGGTGACCGCAGCTATCGCCTCCCCCCTCCATGCTCTCCCTTGAGTGACCCCCCTAGCAGCCCCACCAGCTATTCCCACATGTGCTCCCCGAGTCCCTGCTCCAGGCTCTAGGCTACCGGCTATGCCCCCCCATGCCTATTTCCCCATGCGCTCTCCCCCGAGTCCTGACCTGAGTTCCTACTCCAGGCTCGCCGGTGACTTCCGCGGCTACCGGCTATGACCCCCCTCCTCCTGGCTCTCTATGGAGTGACTCTGCCGGCAGCCCCCCATGCCTATTTCCCCATGTGCTCCCCCGAGTCCCATCCCAAGTTCCTGCTCCAGGCTCACTGCGGCTTCTGCGGCTACTGGCTATGTGCCCCCTCCGCCTGGCTCTCTATGGAGTGACTCTGCTGGAAACCCCCCCATTCCTATTTCCCCATGTGCTCCCCCGCCCGAATCCCAACCCGAGTCTCTACTCCAGGATCGCTGGTGGCTTTTGCCACTACCAGATACGCCCCCCACCCTCCTCCTGAGACCTGGCTTTCTATGGAGTGACTCTGCTGGCCCGGCAGCTCCCCCGCCTATTTCCCCATGTGCTCCCCCGCCCGAGTTCTGACCCGGGTCCCCTACTCCAGGCTCGCTGGCAGCTTCCATGGCTACCAGCTACGCCCCCCTCCTGGCTCTCTATGGAGTGACTCTGCTGGCAGCCCCTCCGTGCCTATTTCCCCATGTGCTCCCACGCCCGAGTCCCGACCCGAGTCCCTACTCCAGGCTCACCAGCAGCTTCTGCAACTACCAGCTATGCCCCCCCTCCTCCTGGCTCTCTATGGAGTGACTCTGCTGGCCTGGCAGCCCCCCGGTGCCTCTTTCCCCATGTGCTCCCCCGCTCAAGTCCCAACCCGAGTCCCTACTCCAGGCTCACTGGTGGCTTCTGTGGCTACCAGCTATGCCCCCCCCTCCTCCTGGCTCTCTATGGAGTGACTCTGCCGGCTTGGCAGCCCCCCGTGCCTATTTCCCCATGTGCTCCCCCGCCTGAGTCCCGACCTGAGCCCCTACTCCAGGATCGCTGGTGGCTTCCGGCTATGCCCCCCCTCCTCCTGGCTCTCTATGGAGTGACTCTGACAGCCCAGCAGCCCCCCATGCCTACTTCCCCATGTGCTCCCCTGCCTGATTCCCGACCCTACTCCAGGCTTGCCGGCAGCTTCGTGGCTACTGACTATGCCCCCCCTCCTCCTGGCTTTTATGGAGTGACTTTCCTGGCAAGCTTTCCTTGGTTATGCAGTGTGGGATGGGGGAAGGGGGGGGTGGTGGCTTCCCTGGCACGTCCCGCAATCCACTGCAGTGTATGGAAACAGCAAAATCAGGCAGTGTTTTTTTAAAAAAGAAAAAAATCCCCACCAGAGAGGTGTGGCTCGAGGTCGCTGTCTTGTAAACAATGGTTCTGCAAGCTGGCTCTGAACATTCTCATGAATGGGACACGCTCGGCTGCCGTTATATACACAGTCATATCAAGCAGAACTTACTATTTTGAACAATCACATGAACGATGATAGTCTCGAGCACACATGCAGTAAACAAAGCACCTTCCTGCTCATTCCAAACAGTACTTGTCAAGTTGCCAAAGGGTTGGCATTTGTGACAATGTTCAGAGCCATCCCGAATAACATTGTTTATGAGGCAGCAACCTTATGTTGTTCTGCCTCTTCCCATTCCCACAAACATGATAGTCCCTGGAAACACTTTGGTTCTTTTTATTTCAGTTTCATGATTTTTAGCTCCCATCACCCAGCTCATCATGAGTCATGAATTGTGTGAACATTCATGTTTTTGCAACTTAGTAAATGCAGGCACTTTATGTAGTTTTCCTAAGCATATGTTACATATTTGTGTTACGTATATGTTACATATTTGCCACTCACTCTCTGTAGTGAGTGGCTCCCTCTGGAGTGCCCCCCACCCTGTCCTGAGTCCCGTGCGGTGTATGCTGTGTTGATATGTGATGTGTGCATGTGCTTTGTGTGTGACTTATTTACTTGCTTAGTTTGTGATATTAAAGATGAAATCAACATTCTTCTTCATCAAACATTATGCTTCCTGGCTGCTAACCTAAATTCTCATCCACTCTTCAGATCAACTGTCTCCCTGATACATTTTGCAGACAATCATCAGGAAAGAACACTTCAGAAGCGTTCTCTCTGTTACAGAATTTAAGTAAGTGTAATAAGTACATTTATTAAATATATATTTTAAAAAACAGCATACTAATTGCTCACCTTATTCATCTACAATGATGAAGAACAATTGGTTCATTGGTTATTCCTACATCACCAGACTAGAACAATTCTGCCACACAGAACACACCGAGGTCGATTTGAATTTGGAAAATGTAACGATATTGGAATGCTGAAAGGCGTTGAGCTACTAGAGTACCTGAGAAACAATTTAATGGCAATCTGTCAGCTTTTTCCTGCTTGAAAGATTGTTTTATCTGATCTCATTATGCGCAAGGTCAACAGATATAGCACAAACATGAAGGCTATTAATAAATGTGTTCGAAATGTTAACAAGTCTGTTGGTGCTTTCATTAAAGATATTGACATGGTTTCAGTCTGGCATAGGAACATTGTAGCTGCTGATAGAAATATGTATTTGGATGATGGTGTACATCTTTTACAATCTGGCATGTCTATGTTCTATAGTAACATTAAGTCTGCAATATTAGAATATGTATTGTGATGTGTGTGTTTAGGAATGCATATTGATGTAAGACCATATTTGAATTAACATTTATTTATCAATATTTTGTACATTTAAAAGTCCTGGAAACATTTTTAAATACACTAATTTTTTCTTATTTTCTTTCTATAGATTATCAAAAGAAAAGAAGAAATGGCACACGATTCTGCAAAGCGGAAACGTGATGATTCCTCTTCTAAGCTGGGCAATAGAAGTCACTGTTTGAGCTGTACATTGTCGCTTCAGAATGGGAAAAAAAGGGTACAAGAGACAGAGAACCATCAGAAGAAGCAGCACTCTGAGTCTCACCCACCACAATTACCACAAACTTTTCTGGATGCTCCAGCTGTTGCTTCATGTGTTGCACACTCACAGCCTCCTCTTGTGTTGCGACCAGAGGCCCCACAGCAGTCTGATGTTGTGGAATTGTCTCAGCCACTGCTATCAATGCATATATCACCAGCAAAAATATCATTGTCACAGCCTGGTAATTCTAAATGCCATTACTTTTGATCTTTGCATGAAGCACTGGTGGAATACCTTGAGAAATGCACACCATCCGACGTAGAACAATCATCATTAGAATCAAACAATGCTATAGAAAGCCAATTGTTGTCACAGCAAGATGATGAAATGCTTCCACTTGAAATCGAATGCACACCCAACGAATCTCAAAAAAGCATGCAGGAGGCAGTAACACACTGACGCGACAACACCCAGTGCCTATTGTCTACTTTAGCAAGAGATGCGGAAGAAATCAAAAACGCTCAGGAAAGTGAGGCGGTACTACTGGGTGTGTCTGACAACGCCACTGTGAGTGCTGTGCATCGTGATGCTGACTCAGACAGTGATGTCACCGCAGATGATGTTTAAATCATTGATGACACTGACGGATATGACTATGAAGATCCAACATACACCCCGAGTTATGCAGCACTGAAATTGGCAAGCCAATCGTGCAAAAGAGCCAGGATTGATGACAACCCGAGAAATGTGGAAGAGCGAGGCCAAGGAAATGATTTGCCCTTGCACTCGAGAATAAGGAAAAATATAGCGCCGCTGTTCAACAGATGTTTGTCGAACTGTCAATCAACCAGCTCCAACTGCACCACCACGACAACAGCAACCAACGTCAGCAGTCCATCACCAGTGGATCGTAGCACAAGCATTACTAGAAATTCTACACCTGGTTGTTTGCCGGCTCCCTCAACATCAACAAATGATGACAGTGTTTCATTGTTGTCACAGCAAGGAACAATCACCCAAACCACCGACAGCCATGCAGATGCAAGAAAAGCACAAAGGTCAGACGTCTGGAAACATTTCAATGCCTGTGATGAAAATAAACTTGTAGTCCAGTGCAAATACTGCTGCAGGAAAATAACATGAGTGAAAGAAGGAGGTAAGAGCCGCCCTGGTACTAGTGGCATGCATAGCCACATGAAGCACCATCACAAGTCTGTTCTCAATGCCTCTAGTGGAACACACTGGAGCAGAACGACAAGCACCAATCCATCTAGAAGCGCTGCTAGTGCTACAAGTGTGCAGACAACATTGCCAGAATCTGTGCAAAATCAAATGAAATGGCCAGCATCTCACCCTACTGCACAGTACTACCTCGCACTGGTGTCAAAGATGCTTGCAGTCAACATGCTTCCCTTCTCATTTGTTGAGAACGAGGGATTCCGCAAAGTAATTGAGGGAATGGCACCACGATGGAAGGTACTGTCACAATTTTATTTCGCTACAAGCACTATCCCCAAACTCTACGAGGCATCATGCAAAGCAGTATCAGATGCTATGCGTGACTGTGAGGGCAAGGTTGTGCACCTAACAACAGACATGTGGACCAGTGCACAGCACATGGAGTACCTGTCCATTACTGGTCACTGGATTCATCGTGACCCCAAGAAAAGACTAGTGAGGTAGCAAGCCATACTTGTTTTGGAGCACTTTCCTGAGGGACACACTTCCGAAAACATCAAGGAAATTTTTTTCCAACTGACAGAGCAGTTGTTGCAGCCCCTTGGTCTCTCCGTTGGGTGCGTTGTTTCAGACAACAGGGCAAATATAGTGAAAAGCATTTCAGATGCCGGTTTCCAAAATGTATCCTACATGGCGCATTTGCTACAACTAATGGCAAAGAAATTTCTTGATTTGGATCCATTGATTAAGGACACAGTAGACCATGCAAAGAAATTGGTGGCACACTTTTGTAGATCGGCAACATCACGCCGCGAGCTACGGAGGATACAGCAAGAGAGAAACCTTCCACTTCATTTCTTCCCTATTGATGTCTGCACGCGTTGGAACTCCACATATCATATGCTGAAGAGAATGCATTCACAAAGACTTGCAATTGGGACTTTCTTTGCTGTGGTCGCAAAGTCTGTAAAAGAAGCCTCTGATATGCAGATAAATCTCAGACAGTGGAATGTAATAGAAAATCTCATTATTCTGCTGGAGCCCTTTCAGCCCATGAAGTAGTTCGTGAGCAAGGCCGATGCAACAGTCAGCCAGAGTTTGGCCTCTCTTGTATTATTAAGGACCCAAGCCAAAGACATCACTGACTCCTTTGATCGTCAGCAGGCAGATGGACAGATGGGTAAAAATCTTGCCATGATATTGCTTAAAATTATCCTCCAGAGCACCCAGTTTGAGAAGATTGGTGAAGATCCATTGTACTGGATGGCAACAGCTCTGGACCCACGTTTCAAGAAGGTTAAGAAGGTCTTGGGTGGGGGGGGAAGACTCTGCTTCCACTGCATGTGAAAAAATCGCCGCACAGATGGTAGGACGGCATGGCAACAACAGGGATGATGATGATGAATCTGAAGAGGATGAAGCAGAGAGTGTTTCCGAAGATAACACTGAACGGCCTCAGGTTTCATTGATGTGGTCAAATTTTGAAAGGTATGGCCTCCTTGCAGTGAATTGCACTCGATGACCAAGAAGAGTTGATCCGCATCACCGACCGATAAGACTTGCTGCATCCAAAGAGATGTACGACCAGTACTTGTCGTCTGCTGGTGTGGTTGGCATGAATAACGATCCACTCATTTACTGGGCATAAAAAATAGAGACTTGGCCAGCACTCTACAATTTGGCAATCACACTCCTTGGTTGTCCTGCCAGCAGTGTCCCATCAGAACGTTTGTTCAGCTATGCGGGCGCAATTGTAGGTAATAAAAGAACTAGTCTTTCCAGTTTAAATCTAGAGCACCTAGCATTAATTAAAATGAACAAGTCATTCCTACCTAAAATTACTAGGGATTTCCTGCAAGCCACAGATGAGGAAATAATGAGGTGCACCTCAGAGGCGATTGATCACCAGAAAAAAGGTTATGACCACCCAGATGAAATCTCGTAAGGTATACAAGAGCACTGAGTGAAGAGTTAAACTTGCTTGTCCACTAGTGTCCGCTTGTGAGCAGCAAAGATTGTTTTGTTGTAATGAAGTGTCAGTGATTCTGCTGTCTTTGATTGTGTAGTGAGTGTAGTCTTTTTCTGTTTCACACACACAGTTTGCAGAACTCGTGGGAACAGATCTCAGAGGCAGAACTCTGCTGCATGGATCTATTTTTCAGGATAGGAGCACCCACCAATGATTCCAAAAACCATGCATGCTGTGCGGTCATGGCCTCAATGGAATGACACAGGCAAACTGGACTTGGAAATCGCATGGTTTGGTCCATTTGGAAATAGCAGAGGAATGCATTGGCATAGTGATTGTTTAGTCAGTGATTAATTTGTGCTGTCTTTTTCTGTTTCACACACACAGTTTGCAGAACTCACGGGAACAGAACTCAGAGGCAGAACTCTGCAGCATGGATCTATTTTTCAGGATAGGAGCAGCCACCAATGATTCCAAAAGCCATGGATGCTGTGCGGTCATGGCCTCAACGGAATGACACAGGCAAACTGGACTTGGGAATCGCATGGAGTGGTCCATTTGGAAATAGCAGAGGAATGCATGCGCTCAGTGTGTTGTGTGCATCAGGGAAATAGTGTGTTTTTAATAATAAATTAATGTATTTAATCTTCATCTTGCCTATTTAGGGAAATTGATGGTCCGTACGACTGAAAGAACATCAGGCAAGAGAAGTGATCAATCCAAAGTTGAAGCTAAGTATAATTATTTTTTTTACAATGATACATATGGCCTATGTACACGTACAAGTATGTGTACATGTACAATGTGTATGCATACATGTAGTACAAGTACAGATCCATGTTCAAGTACAGATCTGTGTATGATCCATACTGTACACATTAGGGGTGGGAAACCGGTAGAATCCGGTATCCGATAATGCCGGTACCGGGCGTACCGGCATTATCGGATTCGACCCGGTAATCCGGACCGGGTACCGGATTCCGGGGTACCGGATTTTTTTACATTGCAGCCATTTAAAAATGGCTGCAATGTAAAAAACTTAAAAGCCCCAGCAAGAAAGTTTAAAAAAAAA
>QEPC01009348.1:1249646-1266573 GCA_003113815.1 Sphenodon punctatus | reverse complement strand
GGTGGACTGGCAAAGGCCTATGGCAAAGGTAATACAATCATACTGCAGCTGTGATAACAGTGCATTCTGTAGCTTCTAGTTTTTCACTTAAAAAAGTAGCCCATCTTTACTGTTGACTGGCTGCTGGGAGGGATTTGAAAATAAGCATATAAATTAACTATTAAAAATCAGTGCTGTGATGTGAGTGGCTCCACATTTGAAGAGACACTCAATTGGTTTGGATTCATTAGAGAAGAGATTGAGGCACACATCTGAGAGGGGAGGGGGATATGATAGAAGTTTATACAATCATGAGTGTTATTGAACCAAAAAAAATAAGGGAACAGTTATTCACTCTCACAAAAATGTCTCTTGAGAGTAAATGTCATGTAGGGGAGGGGACACTAAGATGTCCATCGTTGTGTGTTTGGTCACTTCACTGGTGTGTGTTGTGAGTGACAGGACAGGCACCAAAATAATGAGCAAAAAGGAACATAAGTAATAAACAAACTATTTAATAGAAAAAATATTTTTAAAAAACATATTTATAAAAATATAATCTTTAGGAATATTAACATTATTTAAATTAAAAGTTTGATTTGTTTTTAAAACTATGTGGACGTAACTGTACGTCAACGCTGAACGCGCACCTCCTGTAGTACTTCCACTATCGAAAGGCATAGGGCTTCATTATCATCCCTCAAATTTTCCAGCAATTGCAGCTGGGCATCCAGCTGTTGTTCTGTAAAAATGGAATACAGTTAGTGTATGCATTCTTGAACAGCAGCAAAGTTATTTTTTTATGGGAACACTATTCACAAGGGTAATAGTAACTAACAATGGAGCTTAGAGAAATACTTACCAATTTTCACCTGCCTGGATATTATGGTGTGGACTGCATCTGCACTATCCCACACAGTTGACCAAATAGCCAAAGCTATGTCCACCAGTATTTCCCCTGTAATGTAATTGTAAAATAAAACATATCAATGCACTATTAATAATGACAGTAGCCCTACTAATGGAATAGAGTGAGTGATCCCATAATTTTTTTTTAAAATTTACTTACCAATTCTAATAAGTCCATCCAGGAGTGAAGCAAACCCCTGCAAAACCATTCTGACAGTTTTGAATTAAGATAGCGTTGACATGAAAACACGCAGCACATGGCCAATGTGAAATAAAGCCTGCCTCCCTGTGTTAAATGGCTGTGGCTGTCAGCTGTCAGTTACAGGGAAGAACTGTTCTTATTGGTGTGCGTCCATTGCTAATTAAATGACCCGTGTGGGTGAGGTGGGGCGGGTTCGTCCAACTAGAGTGAGCTTCTTCTATAAAGGTGGGAGGCGGAGCATGGGAGGGGATGGTCTCGGGCGGCACAGGACGCCTCAGTACAATCAGAGACACAGAGTTATCATTCTTGTTTAAAGTTAACAACTGTAAACAAGTTTGGGGAAAGGACAGGGAATATAAAGGTTTAACTTCTACAACTTCAGTTTAAGTTTCAAATTTAACAACTTAAAGCAATGGGGGTGGGAGGTGGGAAGGTGAGTTGTTGGGTACTTATATTTTCCTAACACTTCGCAGTGGGGGCTGGGTAGTTCACGTTCACAATCACAATCACTCCCAGACCTAGAACCTAGTTAATGCAGTTAGCTCAGCTGAGTATTTAGTGTTCTGTTAACATAACAAAGAGGTAGGCGGTGCAGACAGCCAGCAAGACCTGGCACCACACACCCCTCTCCCTGTCTGCTGCCGGTTGCCGCCCACCACCAGCGCGTTTGCTAGCAATCCAACAGAGTCTGTAGACTCATAGAGTAAGCAGCACATGACACAGCTAGCTAATGCTGAGAGTTAGCTAATGCTGAGAGGTCTGATAAATTAAACTATAAATTAAACTTGTATCAGAGAGCTAATAGGACACAGTGAGATAATTTTATCTTAGTGTGTAAGATAAAATTAAAATTAAAATTTATAAAAGTAAAAAAGCCCACTGCAGATTAGAACTGCCGGAATGACAAATACAGAATGTAAGCTGGGAACGTAAACCACTATGCTACAGAAATTGCTTGATGGTGGGTGGGTGAATGTGTCTGTTGGCAACTACTTTGCCTCAATCACGCACATTGATAACATGATGGACGTCCACAACAGCACTGGATGGCCTGTTGTAAAACTTGCAGTGTTTTAAAATGTTCTAAATGTTCTCAAATGTTATAAAACTGGAAGGAAGACTTATATTTATAAAATATATACACTTTAAAATCAATTTTGATTTTTCAAAAGTATTGCAAGTCCTTCAGGAAAAGAACACCATAAAAATCAAATAAATAAATATTATTATTTATTTATGTATCTCCAGCAATGTGTCTGGTGCTGAATAGTTGTAATTGGAGACAGTTCCCTGCCTAGAGGGGTTTACAATCTAGCATCAACAGGGAAGAGAACAGTTTCCTCTTTTACAGTTTTTCAGGAGTGACTTGCATGGGCATTGAGTTCATGTCTAAGCCAGGATTTTAACTGTGGCTTCCCATGTCCAAGTCCAATACCTTATCAAAAGCCACTAAAATTCACTGGTTTTCAGAATGGCAAATATAATCATAAAATATATTTCAAAATTTTAAAATCCCTTTCCTTCATTATAATTTGAAATGTAAAATGAAACAAAACTGTACAGGTGGAAAATGAAGAGGGAGAAAATCAGCAAATATTTTGTTTGCAGTTTCCCCCCATCACAGTTTTCTGGTGAGCCTTTGTCAATGGAAAAGTAAGAAAGATTTGCAAAGGTTTTTTTGTCTGTGATGACTGCTGCAGGGCAACACTGGCATGCTATTGAACAACATCTTGGTGGCTGCATGTTAGAAATGTATTTGCTAGTGCAGGGATGTGCAAGGGCGGCAGATTCTGTGCTTCTAATTTCAGGGCAAATTCTGTGCTTCTAAGTTTCACCCCTGCACCACAGGCAGGCTTTAGGGACCTAGGTGCTGTGAAATTCTGTTCACTCCCAGTCCAGTCCCAGACTCTCCTCCCAACCTAGTTACACTTACTGCAGCACTGGATGGCTTGGCAAGTTGTAAAACAGTCTTGGCCAGAGGGGGGGGGAGGAGACGTTGGCTACTGGCTAGTGACTTACAGTTTCCTAACTCTTTGAGGTGGGGGCGGGGCACTCCGAGACTTCACAATCACGTTCTACTTCAGTCTACTCCACTCCCAACCTAGTAGTTACTTTACTGCAGCACTAGATGGCTTGGCAAGTTGTATGTGAAACAGTCTTGGCCGGGGAGGGGACGGTTGGCTACTGGCTAGTGACTTACAGATTCCTAACTCTTTGAGGCGGGGGTGGGGCACTCGGAGACTTCAATATCACATTCAACTTCAGTCCACTCCCCTCCCAACCTAGTTACTGCAGCACTGGATGACTTGGCAAGTTGTAAAACAGTCTTGGCCGGGGGGGGGGAGGGGGATGGTTGGCTAGTGGCATGCAGCCCTGGATGGCAAGTTTGAAAACAGACTGAAAATAATAAATAGTATTTATTGGATGGTTCTTGAATAGCAGCATGGCTTAGATAAGAAGAAGCTGGATCTGTGTGGCTAAACTGGGATACAGACAGTAACAACATACATTATGGAAAAAAAACAACGATCTCCCTTACATTCAATTTCAGAGTGTTACATGAATTGAGATGCATTGTTACATTGCATCACTGAAAATCAAGAATTGTGTGATTTAAGTTTACATTGCGTCAGTTTACATTGCATTCAGATACATTACATCAGTCTCAGAGTATGGTCCAAGACTCCAAACCACCACCCCCTGGGAGGACGCCAGGAAGTGCGGTCAGGGGTCCCTAGGACCCCACGGTCACAGAGTCACCAAATGGGGGTTGGTGGGGGTGGCACGGGCACAGGAGGGATCACAGTCAGAGTACGAAGCTCAGCAGCACCCACGGGGTGCTGGGTGGGTGCCGGCTCGGAGATCAGGACACAGCCACAGGAAAAGGCAGCCACGGAGTGTAACAGCAGTCGCAGACACAGAGGCGGGCATGGAGGGGGCCCACACAGGCACAGGCAGAGGCAGCAGAACACCAGGGACCAGACAGCACTGCAGGTGCAAGAAGTGATGGACATCATGGAGGAGGCGGGCAGAGACCCACGGTGACAGGGCGGAGGTGGGAGCTCATCACAGCGGGGGGTACAGGCTGCCTCACAGGTCCAGTCAGCTTCAGGGGGCCAAGAAGGGGCCAGGGTCTGGGTGGCCTGCCAGGTGAACGTAGTGAGTCCACTGCAGCATGCCCCGACGGTATCCCAGCTCATACATGTGGTGTGCCACCAGGTAATAAGCCTCGAAGGGATCCAGCATGGCCAGACCCACCTGCACATCAGATCAGGACCAGACAGCGCCCTCAGCTCTGCTGCGGTGGACTCCGGCAAGCCATAGTCAGCAGCTGGGGGCCACGGAAGGTGATCAAGCTCCAACAGGTGGTGATAGGCCACCCCACATGAACACTGGTACCCACACGCCCCGTGGACACAGCCAAAGAAGGACACGGCCAGGTCAGGGCCCCCCTCAGTCAGACTGGCAGTGTAGGTGGACAAGCTGCACACATACAGAGCGGACACGGTCTCTGCCACGGACCACACCACATGCGAGCACCTCATCTCCGGGATGCGACCATCGGGAAAGGGACAGAGGCCCAGCATCTCCGCATGCAGCCGGCAGTCCAGGGCGCCAATATCATAGCCAAAGTAACGGAGCCCAGAACTCAAACTCGCATCGGCACCTATGCGACTGTCAGTGCAGCTGGCGAGCAATTGGACAGACAGTGAATGCCATCGATCGCACAGAGCCATGGTCTCGTGGAATGACCGACTATGGGGGGGCCTGCTGGCAGCGGCGTAACCCACGAGCCCTGAGGAAGAACAGCCAGTCATCGTGCAGCAAGCGCCTGAAACTACTAAATGCAAGGAAAGGGGGGCACCGCCACTGACCTGGCCTGGAGGAAGTGGAGGGGAGGCAGGCAGGGGAGCTCCAAGGCCATGCAAATGCGATAAGGCCAGCCACACTGGGCAGTCGCAACACTGTAATGATTGAGAACAAGTGAGGCATGGGGTACGTACACAGTCAGAGAAGCTGCTGGAACTAGATGGTCCAGCAGCCCTCCCGTCCCCTCCCCGGGACGGGACCATGAACCGAAACAACAGCTGTAAGTGATGACTCTGAGCTGGGTAATGTAGAGACTGGGTTGGGTAAAGGCAGTGGCTGCAATCAGTGATGAGACCGCACCAGTTTAAATCTCCCTCCCCAGCTGGCATTGCTCGTTGCCTAGCAGCGACGCTGCGTGCTTTGTCCTCAGCTGGGAATCGTTTCGTTTGATTCTCGCTGTTGGAATTTTGGCTACTGTTAACTGTAATAACTAAGCATTATTATTTTTTGCATACAAACTATGCCATGAACATCACAACACAGCAATAGTTTTAAGACTAACCAAGAATAACAGTAATGTAAAATTAAAATATTTTTTTTGAAGTGACACAGGACAGTGGGGATTTGAACACACTGAATGACAGCTTCAAGTTGTACAGCAAGCGGGAACGTTAACAACTATGCCATCATGATATATTGATTTTCTGTTGTTCTTCTGACTTCTTCTAGACTGAGGAAGTGCCGACTGAGGATATCACATGTTAATTAACATTAAAGAAAATGGTTATTTACCGTTAAAATGTATATAACATTAAAATTACCATTTTAAAACTTGTTAAGAAAAATTCATAATAACCTGAGAGATTATGTAATACTTAGTTCATGGGTAGGAAAGGGGTTGAAAATACTACTCATTACTGTAGTAAGACTTTGGCTATGCACTTATGAAAATATTATATTTTTCATGCAAGTGGTGTAGTGGGGATACCCATCAAATATGCATTATTCAACCTACCATTTGTGATTTAGCCAATGGGCACTAGCACTACTCATTTAGTATCCCATGAGTACCCATTTTGGCTTTAAAATGGGTGTGTGTGTGTGTGTGTGTGTATGCCTACTTACTTTATAAGCCAGATTATTAGAAGGGACTTGAGCAGAAAAAGGGTGGAATCTTCTGTACAACATCTACCCCAAAGCAGAGATGCTGAGCCACACAAGAAGGACTCTTTTAAAGCTCTAAATGTGTAGATAAGGTGCTGGACTTGGACCTAGGAGACCAGGGCTCAAATTGAAATAGCCAGTGAAATCACTGAGTGGCATTGGAGAAGTCACAAGTGAGTCTCAGTTCCCCATATGTATAATGGGAATACATGTGTATCTGTCTTTCCCTGTGCATTCCCCCATCCCCTCATCCTTGTCCATCTTCGATTGTAAGCACACTGTGGTGGAGGGACCTATCTCAGAAAATCACTCTTTCTCTTAGGGGATTATTTCACTGTCCTTTGTTAACTACACAATCCATATACAAAGGCTCTTATAAATTATAAGAGGCAGGAATGGCAGTGCCAGTGTGGGGCAGACGGAGTTGGGGGGGAGGGGGTTGTTACGAGCAGAAGAATATAGCTTAGCCATCCATAGGCAGTTGAGCCAGCCAGACCAACTACTAGTCACACTAAAGAGGACACAGTTGTATGGTGGGAGGGAGGAGTTTCCTGTAACTGAATAGCATTGGATTAATTAATGCTATTTCCCTCACTGTCCCTCCCCTGCCTGTATATCTCGACTGTTTCTGCAATCGAGAATCGAGATAGATGCAGTGAGTGCACGAAGGGTGTTTTCTGACATGACACAGTTTAACCACAATCAAACATTTCAAACTATATACCAGCCAGGTACACGGCAAGTTGGAACTTGGAAACACTCTCAGCCCGGGGGGGAGGGTACGGGAGTGGGTGGGGGGACTTAAAGTTTCCTAATGCTTAGTTGGGGGGGGAGTTCACGTAATGTTCACTCCCAACCCTACATACTGCAGTTAGCTGTTTAGTGTTAACTGTTAACATAACAAAGAGGTAGGTGTGACGGGGGTGTGATGCAGATGAATGTCATTCACACACCCGGGCCATGAATGTGAATTCACAATGTGGTGGAGTGGGGGAGCATTGTCTAGGGAGAACACTGGTGCCAGTGCGAGGAACGTTGGTGAGCTGTTGCCCTCTACCCTCCCCTGACACTTAACGCAACTGCTTCTTCTGTGGCAGTGAGACTGTGTGCCTGCTAGAACACCGGACCCCCTGTGCCTGTAATTCTGCAACCTCCTGCTTGAATCCACCTGTGTGGGAGCCGGAGGGACACGCCCCCCTAGCCGTCGCTCGGGATTGATGGAGGTTGAGCGGGATGCCCGAGCGGTCCTTCAAAGAGCAAGCCGCGGCCTGTGGTCACGCTGTAGGTGCGCACCTGGGGGGCACGCACCTACGGGCTGCGTGCACAAGGGCACGCCCTTAGGCGCTGGACTGGTCCTGGACTGGGAGTAGCTTTGATTTTTATTTGGCCTTGGTTTCTTCTGGGCCCTTAGCTCCTCTGGAATATTTTGTTTGGGAATTGGTTTGTTTTTAGCCTTGAGCCCGTGGGCTTTTGGCTTATCTTTTGATGTGTGGATATGATCGTGATTTCTTTAAGATCAGCTATACAGGGCTGGAACTGATTTGTTGACTAATTAATTACCAGTTTGGATTGTGAGGAGCCTATAGGGCTACTAAGTGGGCAGCTGGGGGGAAATCCTTTTATTTTATTTGTGTGACATTTTTGTATCTTTTTTATTGTTGTTGAATTTAATTTATTTATTATGCCTAAACTCAAGCGGTCTAGGGCCGAGGCTGCCATCCTATCTCCTCCCCCTCTGCTAAACAGTCCTAAGCAGAGGAAAATAGATTTTTTTTTAGTTCCAGTTGGAAATAATTCTCTAGTCCAGAAGCCTCGAGCACATAAGGTTTTGGGAGTTAATTCCCATATCCTTTGCCTGAAGCTCTCCCTACAGTAATACAAAACTCTCCTCATTATTTGTCCCCCATTATTGACAACTCTTCTTTAGACTCGTGTGTTTTTCCACCTGCTTCTGCAGTAAAACGCTGCCCAGATAATGCAAGGCTCTTTTCCTTTTTAGCTGACCATGTATCTTTAACAGCAAATACAGTTCAATACTTATTTCATCAGTTTAACACCTTGAGCTCAGATGTAAGGACTCTGTCCTCTCTGGTATACTCCTCTCAGTTCCGAGTTAATCAGAAAGAATCCTCCTCTGGAATTTCTCAACAACTATCTGAGGGTCAGACCCGGGGAAACCCAATTTCCACACAAGTGGCCACATTTCAGTCCAGTGCCATAAATAGTGGCTCTTCTCAAGAAGTGGGGCAAATAAATGTCCCTAACTTGGCACCGCTCCCATTGAATGTGATCTTTACGATACTCCCATTACCATCTAGCCAGCTCCCTTTTTGGAATACAGAGCTGGATATTGCAGAACATTTGAGAGTACTACTCAAGGAAAGGGTGACAAGTTGAGACATTATTAATCTGGACCACTTGTACATAGGAAAGGAATTCTACTACCAGAAGCAGTTTTCTAATTTAAATAATCCTTCTCGACTTGCAGTACTTAGTCCAATAGATCACTTCCCAGAATGGTCCCCTGTTATGCCAGCTGACCTAAACGATCTTATAGCTTAGTTGAAATCTGGTAAGGCCCCCGGTCTTGACTTTATTCCCCCAGACCTCTTGAAATATGAGGTTTCTTGGTGGACCTCAATATTGACCCCCCTGTTTACAGTGATTAACCAGACTGGGTTGATCCCTAAACAATGGCTTAAGAGCTTGGTGATTCCGGTTTTCAAAAAAGGGGACTAAGGTGATCCCTCAAACTATAAACCTATAAGTCTTCTATCTGTGGTAGGGAAACTCTACACAAAATTTCTCCTTGCTAAACTTCAGAAGTGGCTAGAAGACACCAATGTTATTTTTCCAGAACAGGCGGGTTTTAGATCTGGCCAATCTACAGGGGATCATGTTTGGATCCTTAACCATCTAATTTCCAAATATGCCCTACATCGTTCTGGTAACTTATTATATTGTTGTTTTGTTGACTTAAAAGCCGCATTTGATTATATTGATAGGGAGCGCTTGTGGCAAAAATTTAGTAGTCTCTCTATTGATGGCTGCCTGCTTTATTTAATAATTAAGCTTCATCATAGTAACACTCTCCAGGTCTGCCCTTCCCTGAACCAACCACTTACAAGTGATATCGCTTTAAATCGGGGTGTACACCATGGCTGTATTCTCGCTCCTTCTCTGTTTAATTTCTACATGAATGATTTAATCCCCTTCATGGCTATGTATGATACCTCTGCTCCTAAGTTGGGTACCCGGAGATTGCCCATTCTGCTATATGCAGATGATACTGTCCTGTTATCATTAACACAGGTGGGCCTCCGACGGAGTATTCAACAATTTGCCTTGTATTGTGACCAAGAAAATCTGGCCATTAACCACGCCAAGACAAAAGTCTTGGTGGTTGGTTGTAAACATCATAATTGGCAGGTCAACTTGTCTCCGATCAAACAAGTTCGTATTTTTAGATACGTTGGGGTTGTTTTTTCAGCCTCTGGAGGATGGGCATCACATATGGACGCAGCTATTTCTCAGGCTCAAAAGACATCTAGTTAAATTGTCAGTTTTTTCCATACTCAGGGCAGGAGATTGGTGGATCCAGTTCCCCAACTTTTCAGGGCAAAGGTAATATCGCAACTCCTATATGCAGTTGCAGTATGGGGTCTGACTGTCCTGGATAGGCTTGAAGGAATCCAGAATTCTTTCCTCTGTGCAATTCTGGGGGTTCCCAGATGTGTTCACCAAGCGGCCCTTAGAGCTGAAACAGCATTGAGACCAATAAGGTCACAAGCATTAGCCGCAATATTCAAATTATGGCTGAAAGTGGAAATTTTTCCTCCTGCTCCGAGTTCTCTCCTGACGCATATATATAGTTCTTCTAAGGAAGACCCATGGTGCCGCTCTGTTGGGGTTAAGTTTCTCAAACTCGGCTTGCCGAGAGAACAATTGTCAACTTTGGGATCTAAGGGGGCAATGAAATTAATAAGGCAGAGGATTTTGGACCAGGAAATCCAGTCAGAAAATAATGCTCTGTCTACTCAGAAGGTTGTCCCAGAGTATATATTTAGTGGTCCGCAATATACTCCTGCACAATATTTAACTAATCGGGCACTTTGGCCCCAGAGGAGGGCTTTTACCTTATTGCGTTTGAATGTATTTCCCTCTGCAATGCTGGATGGTAGATACCATAATATCCCAAAGGAGAACAGATTGTTTTTATTTTGTGACCTCTCAGCTCCCGAGACTGTAAAGCATATCATCTTGAAGTGTCCAGCTTACAGTCAATTGAGGGGAAAATATATCCAGAGTTTTATTAATAGCGTCCCCGCTGGGCTTCCCGATGACATTTATTTGCAGTTTTTGCTGGATAAAAGAGACACTTTATGTTCTAGAGCTGTGGCAGCTTTTGGTGCCTGTACAAGCAAAAACGGGCAGTATTTTGAAATTTGATTGGCTGCAATACTTATTTATTTGTGTCTGTTGGATTGTTATGGCCGAATGGCTAACAATAATTTTTTTTTAAAAAATAACCTTATCTTCATTCAGAAATTGATTTCACTCAGCTCATCATCTCTTGTGACTGTGACTCCAAGGGCTTAGAGGGGGCCATGCTTTCACATGGCCACTGTGAAATAAAGCCCACCTCCCTGTGTTAAATGCCTGTAGCTGTCAGCTGCCAGTCACAGGGAAGGACTTTGCCTATCGGTGTGTGTCCGCTTTACTAATTAAATGACACGTGTGGGCGAGGTGGGGCAGGTCTGTCTGGTTACAGCTTTAAGCCATCTCACTCTGTCTATCTGGTGGGAGGAGCATGGTGGAGGTGTTAGTCAGGACCCCTGGTCCCCCCCAGAATGGATGTACCCCCGCCTCTTTTTGTGATAGCCAACTGACTTGGACCCGGGGGTCAGCAAAGCCCACATGGGTAAGCAACGGCAAGGAGGCTTGGGGAAAAGCCCCACACTGGATGCAAGAGGAAGGGGGGGGCATGGAAAATAAGGATCAGGCCCAACCACCCTAGCTCCTAGTAAAAAGGGACCACTCATGGAAAAATACCAGCCTAAGGTTGAGAAAAAGACTAAAAGGGAGAGCTCTCTGAATAAAGAATGGAGTCGTTAAGGAGAGAGACTCTCCCTGTTGTAACAAAGGACTGGTAGCCATGACTCAGTGCAGCAACACCCTATCTCCGTATTCCCCAAGAGAAACCAGACACACACTCATTGTATCCTGAAGCCTGTCGTTTAGCCCTTCCTTCCCTCCCTTCACTTTTTGTTTACCCTTACTTCCTGTGTAAAAGGTATCTGGTGCATCTAGTATAGCCCTTTTTGTCATGGAAGTAACCTCCCCTCATTAGCCCATTGTACACCCCAAACGACCCTTCGTAGCCTCCCAAAACCCTTTGTCTAGTATCCAATAACTGCCCCTGGTTTTCCCATCAACCTTTGAGAAATCTTGGGACCCAGATACGTGCAGGTCACTCTGTGAGTGTCTGAGCTGAGAGATCTCCCAGACTCTGGTCTGCCCCTTCTTTCTTCCTCCATCCCCCGAACTCCGCTGGATCCATGGGCCGTCTGTCCCATCTCAACAGGCAAGGAAAGGTAACCACAGGTCCAGACTTTCCCAGCCAACTGGGGATGCCCTGTCTCTCTCTCTCTCCCCTCTCTCTCCCTCATTTGCGTTCTCTTGTTCCCCATTGCTGAGCCAACACCGGACCCCCCCTCCTCCTACCATACTGCCTGCAAGCCGCTTGTGTTTTCCCCTTTTAAATCCCACCATCAGACTGGGTCTGTGTTTCTCTGTTTTGTACAGCAATAAACTTGTTGTTATTGAACACCTGTGTGTGTGTCTCTCTCTCTCTTTCTATTTGGGGAGGGTACATAAACTGCCTGTAGCATGTACTGTCCTCAGATTGATCCTTTTGAACACATGGAGACCCTGGTTTAAGTCTTTAAGCTAATTTCCCACCAAGTTTAAGGAACGGTGGCTATTGGGGTACCCACCCCCCAATAGTCATGAGTGGAAGGGGGTCTCCTGTTAACAAATTAGTGGAGAATGCAGGCAAGCACATGGTAATCCATGCAGGATTGTCCACAGAGGCATACGTAGCTGTAGCCAGCCGAAACCCCCATATTTCTATCTCTTTCCTGTGTCATTTTCTATCTCCTTTCTCCTCTCTGGACCTGTGGATTTAAGGATTCAGGGTCTGGGTTGTTGAGGAGGAAGTGTCTGGGGTTTTGGGTTGTGACTGAAAAGTCCTGAACTTGCAGTGGCAAGTGTGAGGCAATTTATGAAAGCTCGAACTTGCAGTGACAAGTGTGGAGTGGTTTTGAAAAGTCCTGAACTTGCAGTGGAAAGTGTGAAGCAATTTATGAAAGTTCGAACTTGCAGTGGCAAGTGTGCAGTGGTTTTTAACTTTGAACACTCGAACTTGTAGTGACAAGTGTGGAGAAGTTTTTAAAAGTCCTGAACTTGCAGTGGCAAGTGTGAGGAAATCTATGAAAGCTCGAACTTGTAAAGTGACAAGTGTGGAGCGGATTTGAATTGGGAAAGTTCAAACTTGCAGTGGCAAGTGTGGAGCGGTTTTGAATTTTAAACTTGTGGTCCCACTAGCGTGAGTGTGGGAGCCTTAAGGTTTTGTGAAGATGTTGGATGCATGGTGGTCTCGGGAGGCACGTAGCCAGTCCTGGGAGTACTGGGGTCTCTCATCCATAATGTTGGGTGGGGGGTCATTGGAAACTATTGGTATGGGGGTTGCCTGGACAGCCTTATGTCTGGGAATCCTGGTAGGGGTCCCCCGACTGATAAAAATATGTTGGGGTGAGACTGTGTCAGCCACCCGGGGGGCATACTATTGGAATGTGGAGGTTGTTCAAGGGGGAGGCATTAGTCTGGGCTCTGGGGAAGCAAGCAACTCATGGGAAGTAGACGAGATGCTTCACCAGGAGCCAGGGATAGCTAACTTAGATAAATGGGCAACAGAGAAGGGGGAGTGCCCATGGGAGCCAGGATGCTTTAAGACTCAGGACCCGGTGGCATCAGTTAGCAAGGCATATGATGGGTATTGCCAGAAGTTTAAGCCCAAAGGCAGTAAAAGTGATGTTTGTGCTGCATGGGCATTGTGGCGTGCTTGTGGGGATTTGTGGGATTTGTTGAGAGAAACTAGGCAGAAATACGAAGCAAAGGAAAAAAGGCAGAGAAGTTGGAAGCCAAATGTACAGAACTGGAAAAAATTAGGGGCGAGCTGGTAGCCGAGAAGTGGAATTTAACCTCATTTTTGAGGAAAGCTCAGGAAGAATCCACTGGGGCATTGACTAGGGCAGAACAGGCAGAGAGGGAGTATGAGGGAATGAGGGAACAACTAGGGCAATCTCAGAGAGCAGCTCGCTTCCTGGCAGAGCAAACCCAGACTGCAAAAGTTGCGGTGAACCATGACGCTTGTGAGGCAGCACTGGAGAAGCTAAAGGGAGAGCTCGACTTGCATAAAGGCTTAGTGGTTGCCGTGCGAGTCCAAGATCTTCCTGGGGTGGGGTCACTGCTGGTCCCTAAGAAAGAACACAGTCTGCCTAGCGATGCTATTCCTGAAGCCCCGCATAATCCCGCATGGCCAGCCTCGGAGCCCGTGGCCCCGATGGTAAGCTGGGATGTGGATCATATGGGGACAGGAGGAAGGACTACCCATGAGGAGGTGCAGGAAATTATTAGATGGACCCCTTCACAGGCAAAAGCAGTTGCTGAGCAGCTGGGTCCATTGAACTCAGAGACCATGATTTCCTGGATGGCTAGAGCGTGGCAGATATACCCCACAGCCCAGTTGGCCTGGGCTGCCACGTCCCCAGCAGATATGCCTGTCCTGGAGGCAGAGCTGAATATGACCGACCCCTGCAACGCCACATGTGGCGAGTGGATGAAGGCGGTACTACAGGTCCTACTCCCAGGGCAGAGCCCATAAAGGTGGTTTCTTCTGGAGACTCAGGTTCCAGGAGAACAACCTGAGGCATACTTAGTCCGAAAGGAACTGTTGGGGGCTTTAGCAGAGGTGGTAACTCTGGTCCAGAGAGACGGAAGGCAGGTCATGCAGTATGACAACCGGGAATTTGTCAAGGCGGTATATGCCGGACTTGCCACGCCAATCCAAATGGCAATGGGAAGCATAGACTTATCCCAGATAACCTGGGACGAGCTATTGCTAGACATCAGGCAAGTAGCAAATCTGATGGGGGGGACTAAGTGGACCACTCGCAAACAGCCGCTTGAGCCGGTCCAAGTGGTCACTCTCACAAATAATGGCCCCCACTCCTCCGTCCTCCCTGCTCCCACCGTGAGCCTTCCACCCAACCCCTACCCACAGAAAGGGGCCCAGGGAAATTATGGTAGCAATTTCCCCCCCAGAACCAACCCCAACCAGGAGCCCGATAAAGCCTTCCGGGCATATGTATGGGGAGAGTTAAAATCATACTTATTTTATTTATTTATTTATTTATTTCTAGATTTATACCCTGCCACTCCTGAGAACAGCTTGGGGCAGCTTCCAACAAAAAAATATAAAATACATATAAAACCATTTAAAACCACATCAAAAATACATAAAGTATTAAAACAGGGCCCAGGAAACATGGGGTAGATATGGGGCAGTTCCATCTCCAGCCCCTGCAGGTCTTAATAAGCGCCGCGGCCGAGTTAAGGAAACAGCAAGGGCAGGGGTTTAGTCAAGCTCCCTCCCAGCCAATAGTGGCCATGGGGTCTGAGGACCAAGACAATAAAAGTAGGACCCCAGAACAGGAGCAGGTGTTGCGGGAGGTCCATGACATCGCTAGGGCTGCCCGATTCCCAAGGGTCTCCCCGAGGTAGTTGCAAAACTACACCCCGATAGATGGGGGAGACCCAATGTAAAGGCCAGCATTGGGAATCCAGGAACTCTGGCCCAGCTCTTGGTAGACACAGGGGCCTCTGTCAACATCTTGGACCCAGACTGGGTCAACGCAGGGGAACCCTCTGGTAAAACCATGGCACTCAGCGTTTATGGTGGGGAAACTCAGGAAGCCCCAGTATGGAAAAAGGTTCCCTTTGAATTAGGCAAACTGAAGGGAACAATTGAAGGTTGTGTCCATAAAGGAAAAGAAAAGGGGATCATTGGGGCTCCATTTTTGAAGGAGTCCCAGCTAACAGTAGACCTAGCTAACGGGGTACTGTGGCAAGTCCCAGGGGGTCCTTCCGAGGTTTCCACCATACACCGCTACGCACTTAAGGCACCTCTTCCCATTCTCCCCTTGACCAATGATCCATGGACCCAGGAATTTACTGAGGTATGGATTAAAGACAAGGCAGAGTGCAGGAAGGTAGAGGAGGAGGTGCTCATCGAGGGGAAAGATCCTCGCAAAAGCAATACAAGTATCCAACAGAAGCTGAAGAGGGAATTCAAGTCACAATAGATAGCCTGTTAGGGCAAGGAGTCACTGTAAAGATGCAGTCTGTCTGTAACTCCCCCATCTGGCCGGTTATTAAAGCAGATGGGGTGACTTACCAGATGACTGTGGACTATCGCGCTCTAAATACAGTGACTCCTCCTTTTGCTCCAGTGGTAGCTAAATACAATGGGATAGTAGAAGTGATATCTGTGGGGTTCCGCTGGTACTCTGTTATTGATTTGGCAAATGCTTTCTTTGCGATCCCTCTACATCCAGCCTGTTGGTACAAATTTGCATTTACATACAGGAATCAACAGTACAGTTTTACCAGAACTCCCCAAGGTTTCCATTCATCCCCCAGCATTTTCCACTCGGTGGTGTCAAAAATGTGGGATAAATTGAAGCCAGAATCAAGAGAGTGTGTCTTATCATACGTAGATGATGTCCTGGTGCATTCCCCAGACAGGAACCGGACTGCAGAAGTAACTAGGGAGGTACTCGCCATTATTCAAGAGACTGGGTTCAAGATTAATAGAGACAAAGCACAGCTTGTGAAAAAGGTGGTGAAATACTTGGGGATCAGTTTGGGAGAAGAGGGAAGGTCCCCAGATGCACAGAGGGTCAGGGCCGGCCTTAGAAATTGCGGGGCCCTGGCCGAACACAAAATGCGGGGTCCCCTCAGCTCCACGCACTTTCCACAGCATGCCCACTTTCCTATGGCTCCTCCCACTTCCATGTGGCCCTTTCCATTTTCCAAGGCCCTGCCCACTTCCCTTTGACAATTAGGGAATTGTCATATAAGTTATTTTTAACTTGTCAGTACAATGTGCTCCAAAGAACATGTAAATCTGGTTTAGATTAAAGGAAACTCGGGACACAGATATGGTTAAAAGGCAAAGACTTTTATTTAAAACACAGGAGGACATGCACACCGCAGATAGGGACAGATTATCCATGGCCTAAACCCTCCTTCTCTTGAGCATGGATGAAAACAGACATGACGCTAACCACCCTTTAACCACCCTTGGTGGTTATTTATGCATGTTTCAGGGCTGTATTGGTTCCCTATGCAGCCCTGCAACATGCATAAATAACCTCCAAGGGTGGTTAAAGGGTGGTTAGCATCATGGCTGTTTTCACTCCATATTCCTCTTACACTCCCAATGCAGGAGTTCAAACATAGATCCAGCTGATCAAACATAGATCAAACAACCCCCCCACAGTCACAGCACCCCCGATGAAAGCAGGGATGAGGAACCGAACCTCAGACCAATAGCAGTCAAACACAGCTCTCAGCAAAACTTTGTCAGTGTGACCCCTTTGCAGCTATTGGATTTAAGTACCTTAAGCACCAAAGTACTAAAAATCCAGTTAAACACAACAAGAAACAACTCCCCCACGATTACAGAACCCTCCAGCCCCTTCCCAAACCATCCCGCAGATGGCCCCACTCTACTCCCAA
>QEPC01009348.1:1203647-1237360 GCA_003113815.1 Sphenodon punctatus | reverse complement strand
TCTCAGCCTCATCACAAGGCAGCCATGAATAGGAGGGTAAGGCCCAGGAGACCAAGGGAACAGATGTACCCCCACTTGACACACAACCGGAACAGTATCTCAGTCAATCCAGCTATGAGATTAGCAGCACGGGTAAGCAACCTGATCACCAGGCAAACCTTTCATTTCAGGTTTTGCTATAGCGAGACTGAAGGGCCACACAGAACCCTCATTGGGGTGGCCACCTGGAAAGCCACGGGGGGAGTTGTGGAGAGAGTGGTTGTAAAGTTTTACCACAATGGCTCCACTAGATGGGAGCTGGTTATGAGAGAAGATCCCCACGTGATACAGTTAATCACGGACCGAGTTGTAATTAAGGGAAGACCGAGGAACAGGTATCCAGTCCTGGAAGGAAACCAACCTCCATCTGCTCCCCTCCGCCGAGAAATGTTGGAATTCGACCCATTAATTGGATATGTCAGTGATGACGATTAAAAAGGTTCATAAAATTGTCCATCCCTTCAGCTTCCCCTCCGCCTTTTTCTGAAGGAGGAACTCCTATGTCCTCAGTCTCTCTCCTTGTCCTCAGTTAACCCTCACCCCTGGACGAGAAGCCCCCCAGATTGTTTTGTTTTATCAGGCAGATCCAGAAGCGAGCGGCGGTTAGGAAGAGTGAAGCTGGTGAACCGATGCCAGGAAAGGAGCCCATGAAAAGATTCACGAGCCCCGTGCAAAGATGGGAAGAGTGTCACTCCGAAGCTTGGTGCCAGGAACAGAGCTTGGGAACGCAGATGTTTACCGGAGCCAGTCCCGAACCCCCACTTGTCGCGTACAGCTTCCCAGCCAGGACAGCCAACGGTGCGCAGCACGAGTGGCCCCCTTGCAGCTCCAAAAGAACTTTCCACTCAAAAACTTGAAGCAAGCATTCCAGCATGGCCACCAGACTTTGGGAAATAGAGTTTGTTTCTGTGAAGACTCCCCGACACCCGGAACTTTTTTGCATAACATTGGCCCACGAGCAAAGCAACTTTGCATTTTGCTCCAGCACTCCTGGCCACAGAAGTTGTTTTGGCTTCTAGCCAAAGCTCTCTTTGAGTTGCCTCAGCTCCTTCCAGCAGCCGAAGCTTATGGACTATTATGCCTAATAGGATACACCTGGATAGAATTGTCCCATCGAACGGAGCTCCTTGTTACAGGTACAGATTGGTAATTGGATTTTTATGGCCATGGGGTTTTGAGGGGTTGGTAAATTAAAATTCGGAATAAGGGACCTAAAATTAAGAAGAGATCCATTCCTCTAAGCATGCAGGATCTCCCAAGAAAACTAGTAAGCTATAGCCAAGGTTCACATGTAAGTAAAACTAGATTAACCTGTGGCAATATCTTGAGTCCTCCGAACCCCCCGGAGGAAACACAGATGACTCTAGCCAGAATGTAGATGTAACAAGCAGATCCCAGGTGTACCTATGTATATAAGGTTTGTTGATTTTCATTATAATTGAATTGATTATTGTGTTTAACTTTAAGGACCCCGGTCTGTACTGTATTGTGTTTTCCTTCTTCTTCCTGTTCCTTTCCACTCTCCCCCATTGGTTGTCCCTTCCATCACCCAGAACGCTCCACCCCCACCATCTCATTATATTTTGATCCAACCCCATGCCATCCCGCAATAATGAAGGGGAAGGGGATCTTGCTGAACTGGGGTTCTAGGTACCAGTGTCCTAAGAAGAGACTCCAACAGACCACATTGGTCATAGATCTTCTGGTGGCTGGTGTTTTTACATGTTGTAAGCCAACGTATTGGGATAGGTAGGCGGTTCAGGTGTGGCCCATCCTATAATTGTAGGGACCATTTTAATGAGATTAAAAGGTCCCCAGTGGGGGGAATTGTTAGCCAGGACCCACGGGCCCCCCCAGAATAGCTGTACCCCCTCTTTTTGTGATAGCCAACTGACTTGGACCCAGGGGTCAGCAAAGCCCACAGGGGTAACCAACGGCAAGGAGGCTTGGGGGAAAGCCCCACACTGGATGCAAGAGGAAGGGGGGGCATGGAAAATAAGGATCGGGCCCAACCACCCTAGCTCCTAGCAAAAAGGGACCACTCATGGAAAAATACCAGCCTAAGGGTGAGAAAAAGACTAGAAGGGAGAGCTTCCTGAATAAAGAATGGAGTCGTTAAGGAGAGAGAATCACCCTGTTGTAACAAAGGACTGGTAGCCATGACTCAGAGCAGCAACACCCTATCTCTGTATTCCCCAAGAGAAACCAGACACACACTCATTGTATCCTGAAGCCTGTCGTTAAGCCCTTCCTTCCCTCCCTTCACTTTTTGTTTATCCTTACCTCCTGTGTAAAAGGTATCTGGTGCATCTAGTATAGCCCTTTTTGTCATGGAAGTAACCTCCCCTCGTTAGCCCATTGTACACCCCAAACGACCCTTTGTGGCCTCCCAAAACCCTTTGTCTAGTATCCAATAACTGCCCCTGGTTTTCCCATCAACCTTTGAGAAATCTTGGGACCCAGATACGTGCAGGTCACTCTGTGCATGTCTGAGCTGAGAGATCTCCCAGACTCTGGTCTGTCCTTTCTTTCTTCTTCCATCCCCAGAAGTCCACTGGATCCGTGGGCCGCCTGTCCCATCTCAACAGACAAGGAAAGGTAACCACAGGTCCAGACTTTCCCAGCCAACTGGGGAAGCCCTGTCTCTCTTGCTCTCTCCCCCCCCAATTCACGTTCTCTCGCTCCCCATCACTGAGCCAACACCAGCTCCCCCCTCCTTCTCCTACTATACTCCCCGCAAGCTGCTTGTGTTTCCCCCTTTTAAATCCCACCAGCCAGACCAGGGCTGTGTTTCTCTGTTTTGTACAGCAATAAACTTGTTGTTATTGAACACCTGTCTCTCTCTCTCTCTCTTCCTATTTGGGGAGGGTACATAAACTGCCTGTAGCACATACTGTCCTCAGCTTGATCCTTTTAAACACATGGAGACCCCGGTTTAAGTCTTTAAGCTAATTCCCCCTGAAGTTTAAGGAACGGTGGATATTGGGGTACACACACCCCAATAGTCACGCGTGGGAGGGGGGGTCTCCTGTTAACAGAGGGGAGTCAGGATGGTATAGGGCAGTTCAGCGTGCCTCAGTAAGAGCAGTAGAGAGACACAGAGTGATCATTTTTGTTTTAAGTTAACATTTAAAGTTAAAAATATAATTTTTAATTAAAAAGTAGAAGAGAACAGTATTTAATTTGAAGTAACATTTTGAGTGTGAGTGCCCACATACACAGGCTTAGTGCTATAAAAAAAGCAGTCCTCCCTCACACACTAGAAGGCAAACTTTCAATGATACATATGAATGTCAATCACTCAGCTGAGCTCATCTCTCAGCTGTGCCTGTGACTCCGAGTGCTTAGAGGAGGAAGGAGGGGACACTGCTCATTGTGTCCCAATAACACACAACACAGCAATAATTTTATGATTAACCTAGAATAACAGTAATGTAAAATTGAGAAAAAATAATTTTAAGTGACACAGAACAGTGGGGATTTAAACCCAGGGAATGACAGCTTCAAATTGTATAGCAAGCAGGAACGTTAACAACTATGCCAACAGAGCTCTGTTGTTTTTCTGTGACTTCTTGTAGACTGAGGAAGTGTGGAATGAGGATTGTAAAAAACTCTTCTGCATGAACTTCACACTTCATTCCTTCTACTTTCTGGGCCAGTCCTGTGATGTAAAAAATGACTCAGTCAGCCAATAAAATACTTATTACTTATCACCTTAAAAATACACAGGTTGCTCAAAATACTTTAGTTTGGAGATCAATTTACATTTACATAAAAGATCAATTTACCATTAAATAAAAACACTGTTCCTTGAACTCCAACCCAGAACATGTGCATGTATATATTTGAGAAGAATGGGCAGTGATTGCGGCACAGAGGGACAACAGTGCACCAGCAGTCACCAGTCAGCACAGCACACACATGCATTGCATAGCAGTGCACTGGCGCTGCACTCCATTCATGGAACTGCAATAAACGCTCATGACTCTCTTTCATATATTAAATTGGCGGAAGGCGGAAAAAGGCCGCCGATTGTACGCGACAATGGCGATGATCGGAAAAAGAAATAAAGCACACAAATGCCGCATCTGCGGATTCTTGTAGCAGCAAATGCAGAATCACGGAGGTACCGAGCAGAATTCCACGGTGCGCAACATCAGATGCCGAGTTTTCGGAATGGAATTTCGGTGTGGTAAAAGCTCCTGCCGCATCAGCCCTAGTAAAAAGTAGTCATCTTTGAGGGTGGCAATTATTCAATTGATGTAAAAATTAAATAGGAAGGGAGCCAGGACACATCCCTGTTTTACACTGTTGGTGACTGAGACTTGATTTGACAAATGGCCTTCTCTGCTCAGTCTAACTCTAAGGAAAGTTTGACTATAGAGTGCTTGTACCAAGTAGATCAATCTTTGATGTATGTTGGTTTTGTATAAGATATTCCCATAAGATTGCCCCATAAGATATTCTTATCTATAAGATTGAAGGCTTGGCGTAAATCCAGGAAGGTCATATAAAGGCTACCCTTCCTAATCATAGCGTATTTCTGGACTAGATGATAGAGAGTAAAACAATGATCTATAGTCGAGTGGTCAGAGAGGAACCCAGCCTGCTTCTCAGGGAAGTACTCTGCCACCCTAGCCCAAGCTTCCAATTTGCAAAGCAGATATCTTGCATACATCTTAGCCACCACATTGATCAGACTGATCGGCCGATAGTCCTGAGGTAGCCGCTTATCCCCCTTTTTGTGTATAGGAATTATTATACTTATATTCCATCCTGCTGGTACCATTCCACAGGTATTGATAGAGTCAAGCAATTTACCCAACACCGGCAGCCACCATGCAATATATTGACGGAACAGATCGGCCGGTATACCATCAATGCCCGGGGCTTTGTGTAATCTAACTTTGCAAATTAGCTGTCTTAGATCCTCCACATCCACTGGATGTCAATGAGTGTCATCTCCTAGATCACCCAATCGCTGGTGGTTGAAGATGTAAATATCAGGTACCTGATTAAAAATTTGTCCAAAGTGCAGCTGTCAAACCTCTGGGACCAATGAAGCCTGAACGTGTGGTTTCCTATAGCTATCTTTAACTATGGTCCAAAACTGGCCAAGATTCCCTTGCTTAACTGCTAATGCCAAGGCGCCCCAGGCTGTCTTTTGGAAGGCTGACCTTTTATCTTTAATTAATTCCTTGTATCTCCTCTTCTTGGCCAAGTACTGAGTAATAAGGGAGCCTGTGACCAAACTAGCGTGGCATTTAATTAGCTTGGCCAATCTCCTAACTTTCCTCTTTTGCCTCTTGCACTCGAAAACAAACCACCTGGGAGGTTTTCTCTCTCGTCTTGCCTTCAAACCCGGCTTGCTCGCGATCAGGGATATTCTAAACTGCTCCAGTAAATTTGAAAAAGTACTATTGATCTCATCGGGGACACTAAGTTTCAGATCTATAAATACCTGCTGATTTTAGTCAGCTCTGGGTCTGCATGGAGCACTACACTTCTTGTGCTGACAGCATTAGGTAGGGGGGAGTGGGGGGAGGGGTTGCACTGGGAGATATGGGGGAGGGGTGGTGTGGAGTGAGGTGCACTGGGGGAGTGGGGGAACTTGAGGAGTCTGGGTGGGCAATGGAGTATTGGTAGGGTTGCCAGAGATGCAAATTTTTAGAGGGCACATATGAGATATGCAGGTTGCAGGACTGTATTGGAACCAATGCAGCCCTACAACTTGTATATCTCATAAGTGCCCTCTAAAGATTTGTGTCTATGGCAACCCTAAGTGGGTGGAGTGGGTGCACTGAGAGACGTGGGGGGGACACGGGGAGTCTGGCTGGGCAATGGGGCTGGGGGTGGACTGAGAGACTGTGACACATGGGGAGGGGGGTGCAACAGATAGGAAGTGAACCATGTTTTGGGGGACAAGTGGAACTCCTCACTGCCGCTTTTGTGATGTGTTGAGGATAAGATGGTTGGCTTAAGAAGATACGGTTTCAGTAGTTTGCTTTTGCTTATTGTCTGTTTGCCAGTGCACTGCTGGTTTCCCCCCTCCTCCCCCAAGCATGTGCAAAGGCCGTGGTCATTTTCTGGGGCCTCACTGGCCATGGATACTCTTTCCTAGTTAAAATGGGTCCCTTTCCTCTTTCAGACATAAGTTTTCTGGATGGGGTACCTAGGGGCTTGGATGGAGGAAGGTTTCCAATCCAATTTTTGCTGGAATTTTCCTTGCATTTTAAAATGGCCCTGTCCTTTGCAGTTTGGTGGGATGTTGTGAGTAGAGACAAAATGGCCTCTGCCTTTCTAGTAGATAGGCCATTTTGTGAATTTGTAGGTCTACTGGTCGTGGCTATTCTTTTTTTAAAATGGTCCCTCCCTTTGCTGTTTCACTGCTGCTGGAAAGTAATTTGCTTGCAATGCAGGCCAGGAACAGGCAAAAAAATTTTTAAAGGCCTGTGTGCTTGGACAGGCGTTTGGTGGTGTAGCTACTAGGGATGCTGGTCTGAATGAGTCTGGTTTGGTGGCAATGCAGACCTGAAACTGGCCAAACTTTTTAAAAAGGGCCTGTGTGCTTGGACAGGCATTTGGTGGTGTAGCTACTAGGGATGCTGGTCTGGATGGGCCTGGTTTGGTGGCAATGCAGACCTGAAACCAAATCCCCATTTTTCTTTTGTTTTTTTCAGAGCCTACACTTGAAAATGAATACCGTGGATGCTCTTATCGTGAAGCCATTCACCACGCTGACTTATGAAGAGAAACTGCAGATCAAAGGCATGGGACCTCACCGTCCAGAACTGCAAATCGAACAAGCTGCACAGGGCAGAGGGAAAGGCTATACATGCAGGTTCCACGCATCCTGGTATGAGAAGTTCTGGTGGCTATGTGGCAGTGTTTCCAAGAAGTCGTTGTTCTGTTTTTCTTGCCTGCTGTTTGGTGGTGATGCAGCATGGACAAAGATGGGAGTCAAGGACATTAAGCACCTGTCTGAGAAGGCAAAGAAGTACGATTCTTGTAAAAGTCACTTTGACAACTGCCTAAACCTGTCACAGTTGGGAAAAACAAACATCGCTGAGAGTCTCAATGAAAGCTACCGTGTGTCTGTAAGGAAGCATAATGATGATGTGGATCGAAATCGATACATTCTGTACAGAATAATAGACTGCATAAAGTACTGTGCTGCCTTTGATTTGGCGCTGCATGGACATGATGAAAGCGAGGGATTTGTTAATCCAGGGGTTTTTAGAGGTGCAATAGATTTACTTGCCACAGCTGACAGTATGCTATAGCAACATTTGAAGACTTCAACTGTCTTCAAGGGGACTTCGAAAACCATGCAGAACAAACTCCTGGACTGCATGCTGGAAATTGCTCGTGACCACATAATTCATGAAATTAAAAATGCAGATTTTGTGGCTATCGAAGCTGATGACAGCAATGATGTCTCAACCATCTGCCAGTCTGTCATGATTTTCTGCTACATTGATGGCAGGGGTTCAACTGTGGAATGTTTTTTTCAGATTCACACACTCGACAGACTCCCATGCAGAAACAATCACTGAGTCCTTGCTTGAAAAACTCAGTGCTACTCTCCCAAGGGACTTTGACAAACAGAAATTCATAGCTCAGAGCTACAATGGAGCGAGCGTGATGCATGGAGAGCATGGTGGAGTCCAGAGGAAGATAAGGGATGTGTACCCGAATGCACGCTTCATTCACTGTTTTGCCCATCAGCTGAACTTTATTATGCAGCAAGCCATATCCCAATCAAAACAAGTAAGGATTTTCTTTCCAAGTCTGTCTGGTACTCCTGCTTTCTTTAGTTCGTCTCCAAAAAGGAGTGAAGTCCTGGATGCAGTGGTGAAGAGAAGGCTCCCCAAAGTAGCTAAAACATGCTGGAACTTCAGTGTGTGGACAGTTGAGGTCATCTATGAGCACAGAGGGGATCTGGTTGAGTGTTTTGAACAAATATGACTAGATAGTCGTGATGCCAAGACTGGTATTGAGGCCAGGTCATACATGAACATGTTGGAATCTGATGGGGAGTTCCTCTACTTCTTGTCTTCATTCCACAGAATCATGCTGCATGTGGACATACTTTACAAGGAGCTAAAAAAAAACACATTGACTCTGTAGGTATTCAAAGATATACTACTGACTTCACAAGAGCCATCAATAAAGTGAGGGACTCCATTGGAACTCTGCGCTCAGAGCTACCGGAGAACGCTCAGATGGGCAGAAGTGCACCTAGGATAGAGCAGATCGCTGTGGAAGTGCGTGATATTATAATCTCTCATGCACATGACAGATTTCAATTCACGAAACATCTAGAGAGTGCAAATTTGGTGCAGGGGACTTTGTTTCAAAGCCACAGTGAACGCTTTCCCATCCAAGCATTTAATGTGGTAATGGAAGCCTACCCAACGCTGGAGAGAGACCAACTGAGGAGTGAGCTTGGGACTTTATATGACAGGTCAGAATTCCATTCCACCAAAGATGCCTCTGCACTACTTGCTGTGTTGACCGAGGACAACTTAGACAAATCTTTTTCAGAGGTGGTTAAACTGCTGAAGAGTGTGATGACAACGCCTCTCACAACTGCTGAAGCGGAACGAAGCTTCTCAGCTCTAAAAAGAATTAAAACCTTTCTGAAAAGTACCATGACAGAGGACCATCTGAATGCTCTAGCAATGCTGTCTATTGAGCAAGCCATGGTCAGGGAAATTCCAGATTTCAACAACAAAACAATAGATCTGTTTGCACAATGCACGGAACGCCGAGCAAATTTCCAGTACAGGCACTGAACAGACCTGAAGATGATCTATTCTGGACAAAGACCCGCACAATGAGAATACCTGTGTTGCATCCATCCATCTCCAGCCTGCATGGTCTTTGTCCTTAAAGGGAGACCCATGCCAACATGGACGCTGCACCCAAGTAAACAGGTGATGATCTGGACTCACCATTGCATGAAGACTAGAAGGAGGGGAGACCACAAAATAAGACAACCTATTTTGAAACCCTTCAGTTCCAGCCTAGCCTGCATGGTCTCAGTTACGTTACAGGGAGACTGATGCCAACACGGAGACTGGACCATGAAAACAGGAAAAGAAGGCACCACCACAGAACTGACAACACACCAGGTGGAGCAGACCACAGATGCTGCTGCTTGCTTCAGCAAGTGCGACGAGGAGGACAGCCTGCTCCTCGGGCTTCTTTGAGGACAGAGCACAGAGAGGAAGACCAATGGTGCTGCAGAACCACCACCATGAATAAACCCAGCACCCAAAGGGCACCACGTGACGGTGACGGCGATGGCACACAAGGTGGAGGGAGATGTTTCTGGCAGCTGCGAGTGTGGGATGAGAGCCATCAGAGGACATCCCACATTAAAGATAAGTATGCTTCCTTCTTAAGTTAAGTTAAAAAAAGTTGAGTTAAAAAGTTATGTCTTAAGTTACAGTTGTAAGTTGGTTATTAAGAGTAGGTGGTTTTTATATTTTGAACCTGTCCCTGGCCCCAAGAAGAGGTACAGAAGACATTCATTGGGCGGGTGGAACCTCTTCTTGGGGACAGGGGTGGGCCCATGGCCAGGGGACACCGAGGAACTAAGTGCATACAAAAAAAAGATAAAAGTTAGAGTTTTAAAAAATTGTTGATGCTACTGTAGTTTAGAGGTTTAGTCATTAAGAGTAGGCGTTTTTTATATTTTAAACCCGCCCCTGCCCCCAAGAAGAGGTACAGAGGACATTCATTGGGAGAGTGGAACCTCTTCTTGGAGGCGGGGTAGGCCCACAGCCAGGGGACACCCTAAATTCTTAGGGCACTTCCAACGATTTATGTGGGCTCCAGAACCCCAGCCATAGGGACCTCTACACCAACTGCCCCCCCCCCCACTGTGCCTCCAGATTCAGTGTTTGACTTTAGGAGTTACTGGGCTTCTATAGGTTCAATGAAGCCTGAAGTCACACTGTGTCTGGAGGCCTCCAGAAGACCAGCTGTGGGACCTGAACAGTGAATGGTCTCAATAGCAATGTCCCCTCACCCTGTGTCTCTAGACACAGTGGGACCTCGCACTCCAGTGGGTTTCTTTAGGCTGACAAGTGTGAAGGTTCCACTATATCTGAGGCCTCCAAAACACCAGCAGTGGGACCTCCACAGTGACAGAGCTCCACAGCTACATAATGCAATTTTCCACCCACCACCGGGCCTCCACATGCTTTGCGACCCGAGTCTACAGTCGGGTTCTGTGGATGCCTACTGCCTTCAAGACACATTAGGACTTCAGACTTCGGTGGGGGGTTCTTGATGCCCAATGGACACTTAAGTCCTATTTTGTCTGGGGACTGGGAGCCTACCCTAGAAAACTACAGGCAGTCAAGGAGAGTATGAAAATAAAGAGTGTTCCGGATAATGGTAAGTGATGGCATGGGGGATTGGGAGGGTCTTGGACCTCTTCTTTGGCAGAGAGGTCCACAAAGAAGCAAAATTGAAAATGTCATTCAAAATGCAAACATCTAAAGTTGCTTCTTTTTTCTATCCAGTTTGTCTGAGATCTGGCATGATTCCACACCTCACCTCGCTCTCCTTGTGAACATAGGAGAAAGTAGTTAGGAGCATGGCAGAAGAGAAGGCTGCAGACAACAAGGAAACCCTTTCCCCCTGTCCCCCACTGAACCCATCTCTTCCCCTTCCTCTTCTCGTGCTCCAAAACCAAACCCTTTCCCTCCTACTTCTCCTCTATCCTGTCCTTCCCTTCCCTTTCATTATCTTCTGATTCGGCTTGTCGCAGAACAGGGAGCTAACTCAGTCCTTCCGGTTCTCCAAGCCAGAAGGAAGGCTTGTTCCAAAGCCTACATCTTCAGAAGTTGCCAAGCATGCCATGAAAATCGAGGATTCAAGGGTTCAGGATAAAGGTAGGCGATGGCAACGTGATCTATTTTTTTAACCTACTATGGTTAATTTGGACCTGGTGGAAAGAAAGTGTATGGGACCCCAGTAAGAGGGTTCTCTATCCCCCAGTGGCAGTGCTTCCCACAGCAGCGTTCCCAGCGTTAAGTAATGTAATGTCCATCCAATGTTAACCCTGGGAACTCCTTGCCTCTGGGTTATGCGACGCCACTGGCCTACCGTTGTCCTGGCTCTGCCTCCCGTTGCCCTGGCTCTGCCTACCATTGCCCTGGCTCCACCCCCAGGCCAGTCTTTGCCCCAGGTCCACTGCTGGCAAAGCCGCCGGCAGCAGGCTGAACCTGCCCACTGCCCCACCAGCCTTAAAACCCACCAGCCACCACTGCATCTGGCCCTGGTGACTTGTTAGTATTCAGTTTGTCAATTTGCCCTAGAACATCCTCCATAGAGCTATTGACCTCCTGACCAGAATGATGAGATCAATTATGAAATACAAAGGGAGATTAGACAAGCTACTAAAGTTGGACACACACAATAATAAGTGACTTTAATTACCTTATTTTGACTGAATGAATTGTCACCTCACAGAATGATGCAGACATAAATTTTTTAGACATAAACAGCAGCTTCTTGGAGTAGCTAGTTGTGGAGCCCATGAGAAGAGAAGCAACTCTGAATCTAGTCCTAAGTGAAGCACAGGATCTGATGCAAGAGGTAACGCCAGTAAGTGGAGCCACATGGCAATAGTGATCACAATATAATTCAACATAATTACAAGGAGAAGAATGCCAAATAAAATAACCACAATAATGTTTAACTTTAGAGATGGGAACTACACAAAAATGCAGAAGCTAGAGGGAAACTAAAAAAGCAGTTGTGAGGATCAAATGTCTGCAAGAGGCATGAAAACAATCCTAAAGCACCATCTTAGAGACTCATATTAAATGTATTCCACAAATAAAAAAAAGGAGCAAGAGGATGAAATGTATGGCAGCGTGACTAAACAGTGAGGTGAAAGAGTCCATAGAGCCAAAAAGACATTGTGGCTGGGCTGTGCCACAAGATGGCATCTGCCATGTAATTGGAGTTAAAATGGCCACCACAGGAAGTGGCTACGTTGGGGGCATGGCCTGGAGTATAAAAGGAGGCCAGCCCAGGAAGAAGGGGCAGTCTTCTCCTGACCAGAAAGGAGGGCACAAATCCTGAAGAGGCTGCATGGTGTTGCTGACCCGAAGGAACCTGAAGGAAGGCAATTGATATGAATTGTCAAAGAGCTAGCCTGGGACTGTGACTAGACTCTAATGGTTGGACTGTGACCAGAGGTTGGTGCCTGGCCTAGGAAATGACTATATGAATAAATAAACTGTGATTGAGTCTGACCCCTGAGTGGCAACCTTCTTGAGTGTGAATCCTACAACCACTCACCCCATGGTAAAGTGGGGACCATGCTACAGACATCCTTTTAAAAATGGAAAGCTACTCCAAATGAAGGCTGTAAAACTTTAATAAAGGCAGAGCAAGAGGGAATTTGAAGAGTTTCTTCTAAAGATGCAAAAACTAATAATATTTTCCCCTAATTACATCAGAAGCAGGAAGCCTGATAGAGAATCACTTTGGCTTATAAGATGACTGGGATGGTGGGGAGGTAAAAGGGGTGCTTAGGGCAGATAAGGCCATTGAAGAGAAGCCAATATTTTGTATCCATCTTCACTGCAGAGGATGTTGAGGAGGTACCCATGCTGGAACTATTCTTTGTAGGTAATGAATCTGAAGGACTGTCGCAGACCAGTATGACGCTAGAACTGCCTCCGCTCGGCCCCTTTCGGTACGGGGGATGTCGGGCATGAGGCTCCTTGCCGCGCCCGCCTCTAGCAAGGAGACGGGACTGCTGTGGAGTTCCCGCGGCGGGGCTGCATCCAGCCCCGAGCGCGGGGAAACGGCCCCGCTTAAAGAACCTGGCCAGGGTTGCCAGGCAACCCTGGCCATCAGAGATAGGCAGGGGCCGGCCACGTGGGCCCCACTCGAAAGGCAGGGCTCACGAACCAGCACAGTTCAGGCTCCAGCCCCACTTGCGGCTGGAGCTTCAGAAAACAGACAGTGGGTTGGCCTGTCTAAAGAGCCCAGCAGCTAGGACGAGTCACAGTTAGGCAGAGAGTCCCCAGTTTCAAGCACTTCAGGAGGCATGGGTAAGTTCAAGAAGAGTGCCTCAGCTAGGGCTCAAAAATGGCGGCGAGATGCTGGGGATTCCAATCCCACTGGTGGGGAGGGGGCAGCCCAGAGTGTGGAGGGGCTGGAGGCCCTAGCCCCCACTCTTCAAATAGATAATATAAGTACAGGGGGAAACCCCCTGGGGCCCAACAGTAACCTGCCCCCTGAAGGACTGGGGGAAACCCCCCTAGGGGACAGGATGGCAAGCTGTAAGGCTCTCCTCCAGCAGCTAGTGGGGGGCTCAGAACCTACCCCTTTGGCATCGGCCCCCCCTCCCCCAAGTGACCTCTCAGGCCCTTCCCAGAGGGATCTTCCCTTGGGGAGTGAGCAAGGCTCACTCCCCAAGGGGGAGGCGTGCAAAAAATTCACCTGCACGATATATTGAGGAGCCTGGATGGGCCACGACAACGCAAGTGCAGCGAGGCACCAGGCCCACACGGAGTCCAGCTGAGCTGTCTGGTTCTGCGGGGGACCGGCCCCCTCTGCTCCCGCACAGGCTACTCCTAGGGGGGGGTAGTTCTGGTGCACCAGTAGGGGTCAACTGGCCCCAGTCGGCGGCCCCTCAGGGGGGTACGCCCACCCCTTTTGGGGACTTGGCCCAGTGCAGGGCCCAGTGTGGGGTGGCACCTGGCCACCACTGGGACCCCCCCGGGGCACCTATTTACCTGGGCCCGGGGCGGGCTGTGACTGGCCAGGCACAGGCAGTCCCCCTCAAGGCACCTGTTCACCCGGGGCCATCCAGGCTGGGCCTGGCTGGCGCCGACCAGATACAGGCCCCATGGGCCAGGCCCACCTTGGGCTGGGCTGGGGAGCCCCTTCCCCCTTTTGTCCAACCCAGGTTGGAACATGCTGGCACGGCACCACGAGAGCAAAATGACGCAGAACTACATCAACGGCTCGACTACATGGAAAGGGCACTTCAGGCACTGATCCAGCAGCACGCTCAAGCGGCACCAGGCCAGCCAGCTGCGGGACTCCCTCCCCTGCCAGCTCCTCCCACAGGTGAGACTGAGACCCGCGCGGCAGGATATAATGCCGGGAGTGGCCCAGGCTGGACACAACCCCAACAAGGCACGGCCACAGTGGGAGGTGGGCCCGAGGGGATGGCATCGGATCCCCGCCAAGGCCAAAGTGGCGGCGGTGGTCTGACCCAACTGGTATGGGGGGGGACCTGGGTCCCTGTGGTGCCTGCCCCCTCCCCCAAGGGCTGGCAGGCCCAGCAGGCATAGCGGGGACATCCCCCCAGCCAGGTAGCACAGGAGCGTGCTCAGCCCTCGCTGGACAGGCACTCCAAGTATGGGGCACCTCGGCCACCCCAGTGCAATTACATGGTGAGGGACAAGGATGGAACCCCTTTCCGACAGCCATTCCTAAGCAGCGCCCCCCCAAGGGTGCTAGTTATTCTGCTGTCTCCGACCCAATCGGAGGTCATTTTCTCCCCGCCACTAAAGAATGGATTTGGAGAGGGGAATACCTCGATCTATTCACCCTGCTGTTTAGCGATCCCATTGTGGACCCCGCTGAACAACAGGACAAAAAAGAAAAGGAGCGATTCACGCGACCCAAGGCCGACCGGAACTGGTCGAATTGGATGGCTGCCGTTTCTATTTACATGGGATCATGATTCAGGCCTACCCAGCAAGGGCCACCGATTTGTTGAAATACGCCGACATTGTTTGGCGAGCTTACGAGGCCGGGCCAGCTGGGGCATGGCTTCGGTATGATGAGGCGTTCCGCCATCGAGCAGCCTATACCCCGGGTTTGAGATGGGATTTGCACACTCATGATCTTTGGCTCAATTGCATGAGCGGGGTAGGAAATGTCCCCAGGTCCAACAGCGGCCATTTGCTCGCAAAAGGGGGAGCCTCCTCCGCTACTGAGTCCTTTCGTGAGGACAGTAAAAAAGGGGCGGCCACATCAACCGCACAGTGTTGGGAATTTGGCCGTTTCAGGAGATGTTCCCGCACAGCGTGTAAATACCGACACGCATGCTCCACGTATTCGGGCGTTCATGTGAACTTCGCGTGCCCGTGAGGGAAGCCCGGCACGAAGGGAAGATCCTTTCATGGCCCAGCTGGAAAGGGTACCACCAGTACTAGTACCGGGGGACCTGCGGGCAAAAGCCCCAACACCAGTTAGGGTCAGGCAGTTGGAACAGGCCCTCAGAGGCCACCCCGACCAGGCGGAGGTGGCATACATTGTGGAGGGTTTCTGCTGGGGTTTTCGTATTCCTGCAACTGAAGTCCAGCAGCATCGATTGTCCCCAAACCTGAAATCAGTCGTTGGTCGAGAGAGAGTAGCCCAGAAAAAAATTAGAAAGGAAAGGAAGGAAGGCAGGGTAGCGGGCCCATTTCTAACCCCCCCCTTCCCCAACATGGTCACCTCCCCTTTGGGCGTGGTACCTAAGAAAACCCCCAGGGAGTTCCGACTAATCCACCATCTGTCCTACCCCCAAAGAACTCTCTTCGGTTAGGTACGTGTCGTTCGACTCAGCTGTGGCTCTTGTTAGGTCCTTCAGGTCAGGGGCCATGTTGGGGAAGTTCAACATCAAGTCAGCATTTTGTTTGCTCCCCGTACACCCCGGGAGTTTTCCGCTGCTGGGTTTCCATTTCAACGGCATGTATTATTTTGACAAGGCCATGCCAATGGGGTGCTCAATTTCTTGTTTGGCTTTCGAACGTTTCAGCACCCTGGTTGAGTGGATCGTGAAGCAGAGGGCTGCCGGCGGGGGAGTCATGAAATATCTGGATGATTTCTTGTTCATCGGCCAGGCCGGCACGGAAGACTGCTCAAACATGATGCAGACTTTCCAAATTGTGGCGGGGGAATTGGGTATTCCGCTCGCCCTTGAAAAAACGGAGGGACCAACCACCAGGTTGACTTACCTTGGCATCGAGCTCGATACGGTGGCGGCGGTCTCCCACCTCCCCCAGGACAAACTGCTTTCCCTCCATGCCAAGGTGGTCGAATGCCTCAGTGCAACGAAAATCACGGTACGTCAGCTGCAGTCAGTCCTGGGGAGCCTAAATTTTACATGTCGGGTGGTAGCACCAGGTCGGGCTTTCCTTTCCTGACTCTACGCCAAACTGGCGAGCAATCTGTCTTCTCACCACCATGTTCGAGTCACCAAGGAGATCAAAGACGACCTCCGGATATGGGCCATTTTCTTAGCAAAATTTAATGGTATCAGTTTTTGGAGAGAACAGGTTTTGCTGGAAGCTGAGCTCCAGGTCCACTCGAATGCAGCTGGTGGTGCAGGATTCAGCTTAATATTCTGAGACCATTGAGCGGCGGCCCCCTGGCCCCCAGAGTGGTACGAGCAGGGAATAACCAGAGACCTTACCTTCCTCGAACTCTTCCCCATAGTGTTAGCCATCCATCTGTGGCCCAATGAACTAGCCAATCAGGCAGTGCTGTTTTGGTGTGACAACCAGGCCGTCGTTCACATTATTAACACCCAGTCTTCCAGGTCTCTGAGGGTCATGGGGCTGGTGAGGGCGTTCGTACTAATCTGTCTGGAGTTCAACATCCTTTTTCAGGCCAGGCACGTACCTGCCCTGGATAATGATGTAGCCGACGCCCTCTCTCGCTTCCAGATGGACCGTTTCCGGTCGCTGGAACCTTGGACCTGGACAGAACCGGAGCCGCTGCCGCCGGCAGTCTGGAGCCTTGGGTGTGAGAGCTTCACGCTGCCATTCTGAGATCCCTGGCACCTCGCACCAGGGTGGCCTATGACAGGGCCTACCGGGAATTCCAGCAGTACCAGTTGGCACAGGATTGGCCCTCAGGTTTCCCAATCCCCGAGCCTCACATCCTGCAGTTTGCCATGCACCTGAGGTGCAATGGGGCAGCCCCAGGCACTATAGAGGGAAAGCTGTCCGCCTTGGCCTTTGAGAGCAACCTCGCGGGTCACCCCCCACCAGATAGGGGTTTCTTCACGAGGCGTTTGTTGAAAGCTGGGCCAGGGAAGCCAACAGGATGTCTGACCAGCGGGCTCCCATCACCCCTCATCTGCTTCTGGACATATGTTTTACCCTCCCACGTATTTGTTTCAATCGTTATGAAGTTCTGTTATTTGATTCACTATTTAAGTTAGTGTTCTTTGGAGCATTCTGGGTGAGTGAGCTGATGGCCGAAGGAGCAAGGGACACCTCAGGTAGGGCGCTCCAGCTCAATGACATCCGCGTTGGCCCAGTGGCACTCGTAATCACCATTCGTCGATCTAAGATAGATCAGAGAGGGATGGGACAGGTTGTGAGACTAAACAGGGTGGCCACCGCAGACTTATGCCCCATCACGGAACTGGAGACATATATCAGTGCATGCCAACTTGCTCCGGGCCCCCTTTCAGACACACGGTGGGTTTGCCGGTTACTAGGTATCAGTTTACAGCTGTGCTTAGATCAGTTTTGTTCCATCTCAGGATTCCCCCGACAGCTTACAGCACTCACTCTTTCCGGATTGGAGCCGCAACATTTGCAGCCGAGAGTGGCATGTCTGAACAGGGTATTTGGGAGGTGGGCCGCTGGAGGTCAAGGGCTTTTCAAACTTATGTCCAGGGCGCCCTTTCCCCCTACTAGTCTTAATTTCCGTTTCTTTTCCAGGTCGTTACCTGCGATTTCGGAGGCTGATCTGGATCGTGGGCCACAGCCTAGTGCGCTGGGCAGGTGACGCGGCCGGCCAGACCAGATGGGGAACTCAGCTAGGCTTGTCGTCCCGGGCCCAGATACAGTGGAGGGGTCATGGAGGCATGAGATGGCACCAACTCCTGCCAACCCTGCGGGCACCTGTGCTGGGCTGACCGCCCGATGTTATAGTTGTTCACCTGGGCGAGAATGACATCCCCCAAATGAAGGGCGTCCAGCTGATAAAGAACATAAAAGCTGACTTGTGGGAGATCAAAAGATTGTTTCCAACTGCTAGACTCATATGGACCAACCTGTTCGAGCGAATGTCTTGGGGCAACAGGGTCCATCCCCGAAAGATCAACAAAACCCAGAAGACAATTAACCAGGAGGTGGGCAGATGGCTCACTGGTTTGGGTGGGCACCACATAGATACCCGTGCACTGACGCACAGGTCCCCCGCCTTATATAGAAGGGATGGTGTCCATTTGTCGCTAGCAGCCAATGAGCTTTACTTAGAAGCCCCGGCAGCCACACAAACTCGGATTTTAGTTTAGGTGATATAGTAGGGTGGGGGTCAGGTTCGTCTGGGTAGCCCCAGTGACCCCTTAGTGGCAGGGGTCCAGTACAGAAGTTAAAGTAGGTTAGAGTTATCTTAAGGGCGAATCATCTCCTTAAGGGATGGGGAGGCCCACCCACCGGAAAAGCAAGGTATGGCAAGCGGCGGGGCAGCGTCCCTGGGAGGGGTGTCAAGAAAGGGCGGTAGGGACAAGTATGGTCCCCCGTCTGTAGTCAACTTTATCCTTACTCACATGAAAAGGATTGGGTCCCCCTTGACTATGGCTGGGGCCATGAGCAGGGCCAGCCCCAGGCATGTGCCATATGTGCGGCCGCACATGGCCCCGTGGTCAGCTGGGGCCTTGCACTTGCCTGGCTGGGCAGCAGACTACAGCCAGCTTCTCCCCCAGTAAGTGATTCTTCCTCCACTCTCTGGCTCCAGACCCCATCCCTCACCTGCCTCTCTCTCCTAGGAGTGCTGCAGCAGCAGTGGGGACACTTGATCGGACTGGGAGATAAGGCTGTTTGTTTACAAACAGCTCCTCCCCACGTGCTGATCAGAAGGTTGCTGCTTTGTAAAGAAGGTTCTTCGAGATGGCTCCCAACATTCTCACAACTGGGTTGTGCACATTCACCCTGTTAAATAATAGACCACATGATGATCTCGAGCTCCTCTAGTATAAAAAGAACCCTCCCCCTCTGAATGACAGTCCCTTTCAACCCTTTCTAGAAATATAAGAAAAGAATTCCATGTGGGTATGGAAGGGTGGGTATTTGTGAGAATGTTCGCAGCCATCTCAAAGAACCTTGTTTACAAGGTAGCAACCTTCTGTTCTTCGAGTGGCTCCTCACATGATATTTTTACATGACTCGACCAGGTGGGGAGTCCATGGGCTGGCACATGAACACACAGAAATCTGTGTGTTCATGGCTGGGAGAGGCCCGTGTAAAAAGGGCCACATTCTCACAACTGTCTTACTTATACTATCTTAGGTAGGAATTTAGGATGTAAAGCAATATCTATTCTGTCTTGGAAAATAAATCTGCAACTATGGTTCTGAGATTATTATGGCTGCTATTTCACTAACTCTTCTTAATGAAGCTATTGCTAACAGGAATACTGTCTTTAAACCTGCACCCCATAACCAATTCATTTGCGCCCCCCTCATATAATCAATACACGCTGCCCCGTGGGCACAAATTAAATGGTTATGGGTGGGGAGGCAGCGTGAATTGATTATATGGGGGCAGGGGCACAAATGAACTGGTTATGGGGTGGGGGCAGCATGAACTGATTATGGGGGCACAACTGAACTGGTTATATGTCTCTTTTCATGGCATAATGTGCTTAATAAGCTGGCTGCATTTTGGGTGTCTTGTGTGTGTGATAGCAGCACCTCTGGACTGGTTGCACTGCATGCGTGCACAAGGCACAGGCGGCACCAGCAGCTAGAAGCAACAGGCCCTGGAGGCCAGACTGGCTAAGCTCACCCCCTCCTCCAGTAAGGCAGTGGATGCAGTCAGTCTCTCTGTGCCTTCCTCACTGCCCGCTTGGCTTCCCCTGCAGTGGAACCACTCCTGGGAAGTGGTGGTAGTCACTCGGCTGGGGAGGGGGCAAGCATTAGGAGGCCATGCTTCTCCATGGTTGCTCGGAGGGTTGGAGAATGGGAATCCTTCCTGTCCAGAGGAAGTAAGTTTTATGTAAATGTCTACATTTGCATAATTAGGTTGGTCCTAATTATGCAAATTAGGCCCCACACCAAGACTTCGCACATGGCCTTACAAACCCTGGGGCTGGCCCTGGCCATGAGAGGGGGAAACATGATGTTCACGGTTGGGGTGGTAATCGAGGGTACATCGAAACCACCCGTTTGTTGTTGGGTTACTGTTACAAAGTCAAGTTCATAGTACTGGACCTGCATCGCACTAGGTGATTTCCCCCCACCCATTTGTTGATTCTAATTTGACTGAATAAAGAGTGCAGCCGTTAAAACCCAGCATTGAGTCCTGTCTCCTTCAGTGCGTTGGCAAGAGATTTTAGACCTGACTTATAAATTAAACAACAACAAGTAACCAGGACCAAATGATAGTCACCGAAGAGTTCTGAAGGAACTAAAAAAATGAAATTGCAGAACTGCTATTAGTAATTTGTAACCTATTAACTAAATTAAAATATGGCTGTATACCTGAGGACTGAAGGGTAGTGACCGTAAGACCAATTTTTAAAAAGGCTCCAGATCATGGAAACTACAGACCTTGAGCCTGATATCATTGCTGGGCAAATTGATGGAGAAAGTTATGAAGAATAGAATTATTTATTTATTTATTTATTTATTTATATATTATTTATTTATTTATGGAATTTATATCCCCTCTATCCCGCCACAGGTTGGGCCACCTGTGGCGGGATAGAGGGGATATAAATTCCGCAAATAAATGGCTAACAACATAATAAAAATATAATATAAAACACTTTCAAACAACATAACACATAAAAACACAAACAAATAAACCCTCCCCCCCAAACCCCTCAACCCTACCCCTCTCCTTCACCAAATGTCTGACAGAACAGCCAGGTCTTGCAGTTCCTACAGAAGACTGGGAGGTCCGGGACCTGACACGCCCCCACTGGGAAGGAATTCCAAAGGCGCGGCGCAGCCACTGAGAATGCCCTATTCTGCGTGGCCCCCCGGGAAACCCGGGGGACCTCAAGCAAGGCATCCTCGGATGACCGCAGGGGCTGCTCCAGAACCTGGGGGGTGAGGCGGTCTCGCAAATAAGTGGGGCCCAGGCCTTGTAGGGCTTTATAGGTTAAAACCAACACTTTGAATCAGGCCCGGAAGACTACTGGCAGACAGTGCAGAGATTGGAGCACTAGTGTAATGTGCTCCCGGCGGCCCAACCCCACCAGGAGCCGGGCCATCGCATTCTGCACCAGCTGAAGCTTCCGAGCCATCTCCATAGGTAGCCCCACATAGAGCGCGTTATAGTAATCTAAAGGAGAGGTAATAAAAGCATGGATGATCATGGCCAGGTCCGGAACTGAAACCAGCAGCCAAAGCTGTTGCACCAGATATAACTGACGGAAGACACTCCTTGCAACAGCCTCCACCTGGAGATCCAGGCGGAGCTGCGCATCGAGGAGCACCCCCAGGTTCCGCACCTGGGATGTCAACGGAGGGCAAACTCCATCAATCGATGGAGCTGTCAACTCCACTAACCTACCCACTAGCATTACCTCCATCTTGTCAGGATTCAGTCACAGTCGGTTAGCCCTCATCCAGTCTCCCACAGCTGCCAAACACCGGGTAAGCACCGAGACAGCCGGGCCTGGGTCGGTCAAAAATGAGAGATACAGTTGGGTGTCATCCGCATACTGATGACACCTCACCGCAAACTCTCTGATCACCTCACCGAGCGGCTGCATATACATGTTGAACAGGAGAGGGGACAAGACTGAACCCTGAGGGACCCCACATAGGAGGTCTTGGTAAGATGAAAAATAATCACCGAGTACCACCCGCTGAGTTCTTCCCGTCAGGAATGAGTGGAACCATTCAAGAATGATCCTGCCCACCCCTGCACTGTCCTGCAGAATGGATGGGCAGAACTTGATGAGGTCATCAATGAGATGGTCATCAAGGTCAGAGGGTAACTCCCCCAGAGCACCTAGAAACCACACCGGGTCCATCAGCCTCCAGGAGCGGACCATCCTAATAGGTCCCACACCCTGCCGGGGGCAGACATGTGCTAGAAGAAAGGTCTGTAGGAGGTAATGATCCATCCATGACAAGGGCACAGTTGATATCTCTCCCCTTAACAGAGCACCCGCCTCAAGGCAGGTGCAGAACATAAGGTCCAAGGTATGCCCTCCAAGATGTGTCAGGCCGTTGACCCTCTGGGACAGGCCCATGGTTGCCATGGCAGCCATGAACTCATGCTCGGCTCCCCCAAGCACAGCGTCGGCGTGAATGTTGAGGTCCCCCAGGACTATCATCCTGGAGGACCACAACACCACTTCTGATACTGCCTCTGCCAGAGCATGCAGGGAGGCCACCGTACTGGTAGGTGCACGGTATACCGGCAGCACTCCCCAACTGTCCCCCACCAAATCAAACACAAGATGGAGACCTTCAATGCCTGCTATGGTCCGCACTGGATACCTCCTCACAGACCACCCCTCTTTAAAAATCATAGCTACACCGCCCCCCCCGTCCCTCCAGCCATGGCTGGTGCTGCACAGAATACCCAGCTGGAGCAAGATCAGCCAGGATAGGACCCAATTCATTGTCCAGCCAGGTTTCCGTGATACACACGAGATCGGCGGCAGAGTCCAGGATCACCTCCTGGACTGTTGTTGTTTTGTTCACCACCGACCTCGCGTTTAACACCACCAAAACCGGGAAGAGGGCCCCATGACCAAGATCCACATGCTCATCTGCTGGGGGTGGTGGGGAAGTGGGACGTGCACCAAGCACCTGTTTTGCCTGACCACTCCCACTCTCCCCCACCCCCCGAGACCATATCTCCCCTGGCCAGTCATGACCTCAATGGTCGCACCCCCCCAGTTGCCCCCCCAGCCCTCGTTCCCTGGTCATCCCGCCCAGACTGTGGGGGAGATCCCACCCCCAACCTCCTCCACCACCCCACCACCCCAATTATCAGGCATATTGCTGAATATGACATAATTCTAATTTCTTAGAATTTCTTAGAAGGATGAGCTGGTTGATATAGTGTATCCAGATTTTCAGAATGGTCCTTCATGAGAGACTCTTAAGAAAATTAAGTAGTCATGGGATAAGAGGGAGTGTCATCTCATGGATTCGTAATTGGTTAAAGGAAAGGAAACAAAGGGTAGGACCTAGTCCAATTTTGGGACCAGTGTTGTTTAATATAACTTCTGTTCTCAAAAAGGGAGTAAAGAGTGAAGTGATAACTTCTGCAGATGACACAAACCTATTCAAGATAGTTAAGACCAGGGCAGAATGTGAGGAATTACAGAAGGATTTTGCACAACTGGGTTAACCAAATGTCAGATGAAATTCAATGTTGACAAGTGCAAAGTGATGTAGATAGGGGGAAATAATCTAATTATACATATACAATGTTGGGTTCTAAATTAAGTGTTACCACTTTGCTGTATCATCATGACCGCTAGAGGTCAGGTCAGGCCAGGCCAAGCCAAAGACTGGTGAGAGGGAGGTACATTGTTTGAGGAGTTTAGACCAGAGGGTCCATTGGGCTTGTGGTAGAGCTGCAATGGGTAGCACAATAAATATTCACCAGAGGTGGGGGAAGTGTTCCATAATTTTAGATAAGTTGTAATCAACCTGAACAACATCCAGCATGGCATTCAATTAATCAAGTTTTCACAATTTCAGTTTTTGTGTTCGTTTTCATTCATACTTTTATCATTTATGTTTTTACCCCCATCCATTAGTCTCTGTATAAAGTTTTTTAAAATGAGAACCAATGAGAATGAACTAGTTCTAGACAAGCCACCCAAAATAGAAACAAGCAGTGAAAAAACCAAACAAATGAGCAAACAAAAAGACAAATAGTGAGTAATTGAGTGAAGAGTAGTCCTATACCATTTGATGTCCATGTGACAAAGGTTCTTGGCATTCCCTCTATCTTTCTTTCACCCCAGGTGGCCCAGACCATCTGTGTCTCACTTGTAGAGTCCGATGGCCATCTCTCAGTTCCTGAGTGTGTCCTATACCATTTTATGGTATAGGACTGGCCACCGTGTTCTGCACCACCTGAAGCCTCCAAACCATTACAATGGGTAGCCCCATGTAGAGTGCGTTACAATAGTCTACTCTTGAGGTGATGAAAGCATGGATGATGGTGGCCAGGTCAGAGTCTGAGATGTATGGCCGAAGCCGCTGTACCACCATCATCCATGCTTTCATCACCTCAAGACTAGACTATTCTAACACGTTCTACATGTGGCTACCCATTGGTGATGGTTCGGAGGCTGCAGATGGTGCAGAACACAGTAGTCTGCTTTCTCATGGGGATGGGTCGCTGTGAGCACATTACACCAGTGCTCTGTTCTCTGCAGTATCTGCACTGGCTGCCTATAGTCTTCCAGACCCGATTCAAGGTGTTGGTGCTTACCTATAAAGCCCTATATGGCCTGGACCCTACCTATTTGTGGAACCACCTCACTCCCTGGGCTCTGTATCGGCCCCTGTGGTCTACCAGGGATGCTTTTCTTGAAGTCCCCGGAGTATTGCGGGGGGTGACTATGGAGAGGGTGTTCTTGGTGAATACTCTGAGGCTGTGGAATTCCCTCTCTGCAGAGGCCCATGTGGCCCCACACCTGTCCTCCTTCTGACGTTTGTGTAAGACCTGGCTGTTCCTCCAGGCTTTTGGCAAGGGAGAAGGGTAAGGTGGGGGTGGTTGAGGATTAGGGAGGGTTTTTTTGTTGTTATTATACTCTGTGGAACTCCAGTATGGGTTTTATTGTTGTTTAAATTTTTTATTGTATTTTATATTGTGTATTTTATGGATTTGTAAGCAGGAGGGTGTGGGGTAAAAATACAATCAATAAATCGCCCAGCTCAGCCTGCTCCACTCACAACCCCATGTCCCACCCAAGAGCCCGCCCCTTTCTGGGAGCCCAGCTCTTCTAACCATGGTAATGGGACGTGGTAGCAGCTGTTAACCCCTTACTGTCCACAGCCCCAGGAAAGGGTCCAGCCCCTGCCCAGCTGTGCACCCCCAGATGGCAGAGCGGGGTGGACAAACGCCAGCACATGGCCAGCTCCAGGGACCCCATGATAGCCACACAATGCCCATTACTGGGACAAAAACCAGACTTTATTAAACTGCCAGAATTTATTTATTTATTTATTTATTTAAAACATTTTATATCCCACCCCTCCTGCCAAAGGCAGTTCAGGGTGGCTTACAATGTATAAATGAATGGAGAAACAGAATGAATGGAGAAACAGGAAGGGAAGAGGAAAAGAAGACACAGCTAAAAGACCCACAAAGCAGGCAGTCCAGGGAGGGAGCTGGCTGGAGCTGCCATCCCCACAGCAGACCCCAAGATGCACGGGGAACAAGCAGAAAATAGTTCAAGCAGAGCCCTGCCCACACACAATCCCCACTCAAACACGTCGCAACAGAGTGTGAGGATTAAATGTCTTCAAAAGATGTGGATACTATTTAAAACACCATCTTGGAAGGCCAGATTAAATGTATTCCACAAGTTTAACCAAATTACTGTCAGTGTGGCTAATAAGAGGCTGTTAGAATCCAAACAGCGTCCTTTAAAAAATGGAAAGCTAGTCCTAATGAGGAAAACAGGAGTAGGACTGAAGCAGCAACTCCTTTTTCTGTTCTGCTATTTCATTCTGCCATTTCAGAATTGCCTGCGACTTTCTGCAGCTTTTCCGCTGACATTCTGCTAATTCTGCTGGCATTTCACTAATTCAAAAACTGTTGGAACAATCTCAGAAACTGTCAAAGCAAACATTGTTCCACTACTTCACAGTGCCGGCGGAAATTGCAGAAGATCGAAACTGTCGGAACAAACATTGTTCTGCTATTTTCGCAGTCGGTGGAAGTAGTGGAATGAAAGTAGCAGAATGGCAGAAGTAGTGGAATGAAAGTAGCGGAATGAACATCTCTATCACACCATGCCGCTCATTGTGGAAGAGCTTTATCCATTGGAAAAAGCTACCATAGCAGTTTGCCATTTCAGCCCTAGTAAAGAGCATAAGTACTGGCAAATTAGATGCAAAACATTAATAAAGCAGGCCAAGAGAGAATTTGAAGAGAGACTTGCTAAAGAGGCAAAAACTAATAATAAAAACTTTTAAAAGTACATCAGAAGTAAGAAGCCTGCTAGAGAGTCAATTGGGCTATTAGATGACCAAGGGATAAAAGGGGTGATCAGGGAGGATAAGTCCGTTGCTGAGAAACTGAATTATATCTTTGCTTCGGTCTTCACTGAGGAGGACGTTGGGGAGATACCCACGCTGGAACTGTTCTTTGTAGGTGATGAATTGGAAGCGTTGTCACAAATCAATGTGACTCAAGAGGTTCTAGAGCAAATTGACAAACTAAATAGTAACAGAACTACTACTGGTAATTTGCAACCTATTGCTAAAACCTGCCACTATACCGAAAGACTGGAGGGTAGTGAATGTAACACCATTATTTTAAAAGGGCTCCAGAGGTGATCCTGGAAACTACAGACTCCTGGATTCTGGAGCCTGACATCAGTGCTGAGCAAAATGGTGGAAATGATTAAGAACAGAATTACTGGGCATATTGATAAACATGGCTTAATGGGGAACAGTCAACATGGATATAACAAAGTGAAGTTGTGCCTCACTAATTATTGGAATTTTTTGAGGGTGTAAATAAACATCAATCAATCATCATCATCAATCATCATTATCATCATCATCAAGGGTATGGAGCAGCTCCCCTATGAAGAGAGGCTAGATAGGTTAGGGCTCTTTAGCTTGGAGAAGAGATGTCTGAGAGGAGATATGATAGGTGTTTATAAAATCATGAGTGGTGTAAAATGAGTAAATAGGAAAGAGTTATTTATATTTACCCTCTCAAATAATATTGGACTAGGGGACACTCCATGAAACTAACATGTAGCAGATTTAAAACAAATTTTAAAAAATATTTTAAATTTTTTTTCACTCAACATACAATTAAGTTGTGGAATTGGTTGCCAGAAGATGTGGCCAAGACCAATAGTATAACTGGGTTTTAAAAAGGACTGGACAGGTTTCTGGAGGATAGGTTCATTTAGCAGCTATTAGCCAGGTAGGTTTGGGGAGCATAACTTCTTACTGTCAGAAGCTGGAGTGAACAACCGGGAATTGTCACCTGTTGGATACTACTTCCAAGCAACCGAGATTGGCCACTGTTGAAGACAGGTTCTGGGCTCAATGGACTAGAGATGTGTGAACGCAGTTCAGAAGTTTGGAGTTCTGACCGAACTCGACTAGTTCGGTTGACCGAACCGAACTTCTGAACGGAACTCAAATTTAACCCAGCTGTTCGGTCGAATCCGAACCAGTTCGGAAGGCCAAAAACAGCTTAAAAGACCAGTTTTTAATTTATGAACTTGGTTCGGAAGTTCGGAATTTGACCAAACTCGACTAGTTCGGTTGACCAAACCGAACTTCTGAACCGAATTCAATTTTTGAACCGAACTGAACCAAATTTCCGAACTTGGTTCTGTTCACACATTCCTACAATGGATCATTGGTCTGACCCAGTATGGCACTACTTATGTACCTAGGAGCCCCATTAGTCAACCGATGCTGCATGGCAAACCAGCAGGCAGGGGGTGTTCATAGGCCCTGCCTGTCAATCCCAAACCTGAAACCTCATGCAGGGGCCCTGAGCTGTAGGAGCCACCCTGAGCCTTGGAGGGATAAAAATTTAAATAAATAAATAAAATTAAATTAAAGAGTGGCATGAAGCTGTCACCATGCAACATGGAAGGAGAATAGGGAGTCGTGGATCCTGAATGCATGGCACCGCTCCTGAAGACTATCCTTAACAACACAGAGGCTAGCCACCAAGCCATTCATCAGCTCAATACTGCCTACTGGGGCTCAATAGTGGACTTGGAGATGCAGTACAACCAGCTCTGCCAGTCTGCCAGGCTGCTGGCAACATGCTGGTGGCCTGGCACAGAATGCTCCCCTGGCAACAGGAAGCCCTCCTGTGGCAGTGGCCTCAATGCATAGTGGCCCCTCTCAAGGCACTGAGGAAGTCAGCGAAGTTACTCACTGGGGACACCACCACACTGGCCCACCTCTGGTGCATGGCTGTGCACACCCAGAGGTGACTTTGGGTGGGGGAGTGCACCATGTTGTGGTGGCAAATGATCATGGGCACCTGGCAGGACGAGGAGTGGAGGGAACACATCCAGATGCCCCAGTGGCTGCTCCTCTACATCTCTAGGATCCTGCGACCACAGCTGCAGAGGGAGGCCATGACGATGTAAGCCCCTATCACCATGGAAGATCATGTGGCCATCTCTGTGTGGAAGCTCACCACCCTTGACTCTTGCTGCTCTGTGAGACAGAAATTTGGGGCTGGCACTTCCATTGTATCTACCATCTTGGTGGAGGTGAGCACTGCCCTGGATGAGGTGCTACTAGAGTGGGTGGTCCAGCTCTGGAACCTCCAGGCCATGATGGAGGGTTTATAGTGGGATGGGTTCCTGAACTGCATCGAGGCCATTAATGGAACCCATATTGCTATCCTCTGTCTACCATAACCAGAAGAGGTTCCATTCCATTGTCCTCCAGGTGGTGGTCCATGATCAGGGCCTCTTCACAGATATCCTCGCCAGGTGGTTGGGCTAAAACCATGATGCCCGCATCCTGCACCAGTCAACACTCTATGTACACCCTATGCAGGATGTACAATGGGGAATTTGGCTTGACATGACCACCAACATTGAGGGTGTACAGATGAGGCCTGTCATCGTGGGAGATCTGGTCTACTCCTTCACCCATGGCTGATGAGCGCCTATGCTGCGCCCAATATCCTGGATCAGACAGCCTTCAACGGGTGATTGAGTGTCACCTGCTGTGTCATGAAGAGGTCCTTTGTGGCAAACAGCAGTGGAGGCTGCTAACTGGGCGTGTTGACTTCCAGCCTGCTGACCATTGCAGTCTGCATCCTCCATAACTTAATGGAGATGGAGAGAAGTGCCCTGGGATCCCTCTGTCCCAGGCAGACCCAGTGACCCTGTACTGACAGCAGTGGGCTGGGGCTACGAGACACATGGCCAACTGGATAAGAGATTCCCTGTGCTGCCACATGGTGCAAGAGGCAGCAGGGAACAACCAGCCCTGATCCCTAGAAGTGTGGGACCAGGAACCCTATGTAAATAAATATCTTTATATCTCAATGTATATAAACATACATAAACCATTCCCAGTGTGTGCATGTCTCTCCTTCTGTGCTATCATGCTGCCCACTCCACCGGGATGGTAAACCCTCACACTCCGGGGATGGTAGGATACCCAGAAGTCAGTGGAAGTGCCTGAAACAGCACACAAGGGGGTACAAATGGGAACTGAAAAGGTGGGTACTCGCTCACATACAAACACTGCACCTATATATTAGAGTGCAGAACCCCCTTCAACCAAAAAGAACAACAAATCTAAACAACAATAACAATATTTTAATGGAATAAACATTCTGTACCAATAATGGTATTATATGGAATAATAATATAACATCACAACAGTATAGCATAACCTAAACACGACATACACAAATGGAAAACCAAAGAAATCTAGCTCAGTGCCTGTCCTTCCTGGCCCCCTGCGCCAGCAGGAGCTCTGAGCCCATGACAGCTTGTGCTGTGTGTGCTGCACATCTTCATTGATGTTGCTCAGGAGGTAGACCAGATGCCCTCCTGCTGCTGTTCCCCCCACAGCTCTATGACAGTAAAAGTTGAAGACAAACCGTGGGTTACACTTGGGCTGCCAAAGATGCAGTTCAATCTAGCATATATTCTGCCAAATCACGATATTTTTTTAAAAAAAATTCTAGCCGAGAATCCAACGAAAAAGTTCCAGTTCTTAGTTGTCTGAGACCCTGTTTTCAATGAGATTCTCACTTTTTGCGAGATCTCATTTCAACCCTAGTGTTCTGTTCACCTTAACTGTCGTTTTGTAGGGTTTACCCTGGTTTAATGTGAGAAATCAACGTGGGTATGCAGCCTGTGTTGATCTCACGTTACTGCTGTTTTCTTGTGAGATTGAATCTCACAAGAAAACAGAGAACATGGTCGAACAGCCTAAGATTTTGCAACGAGAGAGCAACAGTCCAACTCCAGTCACTGCTAGCCTGCAGCCTTAGAAAAATAGGTGTGATTGAGTTAGTTTTTTTAAATGTTGCTTTCTAAAACCAGTTTTTAAATGCAGGGGCAGGGCCGGCCTTACCCGAAGCGGGGCCCAGGGCAGGGAAGAAATGCGTGACCCCATATCTTCCACCGGCAAGCCTAGGGGTGCGCCCTGGCTCAGCTATTCAGATCTGGGCTCAGGGATGGGCCCTCCCCTCCACCCATCCCCAAGCCTGAGCGACCATTCGGATTCTGACTGGATCACTTACCTGATCCAGTGCCGCTGCCATTGCCACCGCCAGCCTGGGCCCGGCACTGGGCTTGCCCCCCCCCTCCACTGCCTGGCACAGTCTCAGTCAGGGGAAATGAAGGAGAGAGAGGCAGAGGCCCCGCCTCTCCCTCATTTCCCCTGGGCGAAACAGCCAGGCAGGCAGTGGAGGGGGCCAGCGGCATGAGGGAGAGGTGGGGCCTCTGCCTTCTTCTCCCTCATTTCTGGCAGAAGTGAGGGAAGAAGCAGAGGCCCCGCCTCTCCCTCACTCCGTGGGTGCTCCCCCTGCCTGTCAGTCTCTCGACCAGGGGAAATGAGGGCGAGGTGGGGCCTCTGCCTCTCTCTTCCTCATTTCCCCTGGCCGAGACTGTGCCAGGCAGCAGGGGGGGGGGCGGAATGTGGGAGAGGTGGGGCCTCTGCCTCTCCCTCACTCCTGATGCCCCCCCCCCGCCTGACCTGACCCGATTTTTTTTAAAAAAAATCAAAGTTATCAAACCCAAATCTGTGTGCCCCCCCCCCCAAGTGTGGTACCCTGGGTGGCCGCCCCTAGTCACCCTGCGGTAAGGCCGGCCCTGCGCAGGGTTGATAATATAGGCATATGTTATCTCCCAGTGAGAGCTAAATGGATTAGAGCAAGAAACAAAGGGAAGAAAAACCCTTTCAAAGACCATTTTTAGATTAGATGAACCCCGGCAGGTGCAACCATCCCACACGCATCCACACACCCATCTGAAGATGACATGGGGAGGTGCACGCTCCCATGAACCATGCGCTGTCCACTCATGTCCACTCACAGAGCATTGGGGGGAAATCTGGGGTGCTCCATGCAGGGGCATATGAAAATGTATGTGGAGAGGGGCACACGCCCATCCCTGGCCCATTTTACATCCCCCACCCCTCACCAGACATGCGTAGGTGGTCTGCAGTCATCCCACACAGCGCACACAGAACTGCCCCCCATCTGGAAAGGGTGCACTCCTCACCCATTAAAGTCAATGGTACCTCAGCATTGATTGCACTCTTGCAATCCTGTCCTCCATGAATGGCTCAGCTGTCATTGACTTTTAAGAGGTGAGGATTGTGATCCTAAATGTGACCTGTAGGGGAGAAGAACCAGAGGAATGGTTACATGCTTGATTTATTGGGCAGAGGCCAGGGAAAGAATTTAGCAGTCCAGGCTTGGAGGAAGGGGCATAAAAGTCCCTCTCTAGTCTTTACACACACAAGCCCCTGCCTTGTCCACACCTATGAATGATAGCTCCTCTCTCCACCCCATCCAGAATCAAGGCTATCACAGCCCAAGAGGGGTACTGTGACCCGATAGCTGTACTAACTGGGTTGAATGGGGAGGGAGGGAGAGGGCAAGAAAGGGAGTTGAGCCAGGAGGGGAATGAATCCCAGATCCCTCACAAGGAATAGGGAGACATTTGGAGAAAATAAAAATAAGATTAGGGAAGCAAGAAGCCAGTCTCCCTCAGCTGGGAACCTGGTCTGGCAGCCTTACTCCATGGAGACACTGAGTGTGTTTATTCTTGCTAACACATCCCTGCTACTCCCAGCCCTGGCACCCCCACTCCCCAACACACACCCTGCTCACAACAAGCAGATCCATTGTTCCTCCTGCATACTGGAGGGAAGCAGCAGCAGCACTGACTGGCACATTTATTTATTTATATAAAAATTTGATATCCCACCCCTTCCTGCCTTGGCAGCTCAGAGCGGTGAACAACATACACAGATATTATATATATAAAGAGATAACATATAAAAGATAAACAATCTAAATACAGGCCAGCAAAATTCTGCCCCAACCCCACCCCTCCCACTACCCATCTCCCCCACTGAAAGCCTGGCAGAGCAACCAGGTTTCACATTGGGTGAAAACAGACATGACGCTAACCAGCCTTTAACACCCTTGGTGGTTATTTATGCATGTTGCAGGACTGCATAGGGCACCAACAGGGCCAGCCCCAGGGTTTGTAAGGCCATGTGTGAAGTCTTGGTGTGGGGCCTAATTTGCATAATTAGGACCAACCTAATTATGCAAATGTAGACATTTACATAAAACTTACTCCCTCTGGACAGGAAGGATTCCCATTCTCCACCTCTCTGAGCAACCATGGAGAAGCATGGCCTCCTAATGCTTCCCCCCCCTCCCCAGCCGAGTGTCTACCACCACTCCCCAGGAGTGGTTCCACTGCAGGGGCAGCCAAGCGGGCAGTGAGGAAGGCACAGAGAAACTGACTGCATCCACTGCCTTACTGGAGGAGGGGGTGAGCTTAGCCAGTCTGGCCTCCAGGGCCTTGTGCACGCATGCAGTGCAACCAGTCCAGAGGTGCTGCTATCACACACAGAAGACACCCTGGGGGGCAAATGAATGGGGGGGGGGCAAATGAATTGGTTATGGGGTGCAGGTTTAAAGACAGTATTCCTGTTAGCAATAACTTCATTAAGAAGAGTTAGTGAAATAGCAGCCATAATAATCTCAGAACCATAGTTGCAGATTTATTTTCCAAGACAGAATAGATATTGCTTTACATCCTAAATTCCTACCTAAGACAGTATAAGTAAGACTGTTGTGAGAATGTGGCCCCTTTTACACGGGCCTCTCCCAGCCATGAACACGCAGATTTCTGTGTGTTCATGGGTGGGGGAACCCTGTGTAAATAACGTGGTGCCAGGGGCGGCTGGTGGCTTTTTAGTTTGGAGGGGCAGTAAGGCCGTCCGGCCCGCCGGCGAGCTGGTGGGCAGAACCAGGGCAACGGTAGGCAGAGCCAGGGCATAACCCAGCAACCAGGAGTTCCCAGGGTTAATATCAGATGGAAGAAAACCCAGTCTAAAATACACTTTAAGCTTAAAATGAATAACGTATAAACCCCAAGCACAGGGAAACAGTGGCAAAACCCTGACACAACCCAGCAGCCAGGAGTTCCCAGGGTTAACATCAGATGGAAGAAAACCCAGTCTAAAATGCACTTCAAGCTTAAAATTAATAACGTATAAACCCCAAGCACAGGGAAACACTGGCACAACCCAGCAGCAAGGAGTTCCCACAGATGGAAGAAAACACAGTCTGTTGCAGGGTGGGGGTGGGTGCAGGGTGGGGGCGAGGAACAGGGAATGGATCGCCCCATTATGACCTGTTGGATACTTCTCCCAAGTGACCAAGATTGGATGCTGTCAGAGACAGGATGCTGGGCTGGATGGACCATTGATCTGACCCAGTCTGGCACTGATTGTGACACTGTCGGAGACAGGA
>QEPC01009348.1:1154753-1192922 GCA_003113815.1 Sphenodon punctatus | reverse complement strand
GGGCGTTTATAGACGAGACAAAAAAGGCGGCTGATCCTTTGATCAGCCGCCTTTCTTGCCGCTCGTCTATATGCCTGGGCTGCTTTTTAATCCGCGTCGGAGGGGGCAGGCGATCCTGCCCCCTCCGACGCGGATTCCCGGAGTGCCGGCTTTGCGCCGCACTTCCTGGTCCCGTGCAAGAGTGCGCATGCGCAGAAGGGCGCGCATGCGCACTCGCACTCTGCGCCGTGTCTGAACATCAGGCACGGCACGGAGAGAAGCCGCGGCGGAGAAACACGGCGTTTAGCGATCCCGCTTGTAAGCGGGATCGTCTATAAACGCCCTGAGTCTGACAGAACTATTCTCACAGTGCAGGAGGTCGATGTAAGGCTGAGGTATAGCTGTTCCAGCCTTGAGGCTTAGGGAGAAAGTGGACTCGGTGAAAAGAAAGTGGGCTCTGCAAAGGTCAGTGGCTCTTTAAGAGGTCAGGAGCTGAGGGCCTGACTCCACCCATTCTGGAATATGAGAGGAAGTCCAAGCCAGAGGAGAGGCAGACTGCTCTTGGACTCTAAAGGGAGAGGAGCTCTCTGAAGGCTGTTCTGTCTGGAGAAAGCTGCTAGTGGAGGAGGAAGTTCAGGCTTTATTTCAAATATGGCATTGCACTTACCTCCATTTCTTCCAATGTACATTCCATTATATTAATTTCATTATCTCTGGGACTTAAAATTCTTTGGTAACTTTTACATAGCACTGTCCCCAGCTTCAATGGGGACTAGGGCTGAACTGAATAGTAAAAATCTTACATGGCTTATCATATTAACTGAGTTTAAAAAAAACCCACAATTACCCAGGAGGCAGTTTCCTGTAGGGATGTGTGAACAGAACAGGGTTCTGATGTTCGGCTGTTAGGCCATTCGGTCCGAAAACTTAGTTCAGGTTTGTGGGTTCAGTCCTGCGGAGTTTGAATCCCCGACCTTCGGAAAGTTCGGCTGCAGCAGAGGCTTGGGGCGCGCCAGAGGTGCCCATGGGGGCATGGCAGGCCATCAGAGACACAGCAGCAGCAGCAGAGACCAGGAAGAATTGGCACCCTGGCTTGCCCAGGCAGGCAGACTTGGTGCTTGGCCCCTGGGGGTGCCCGTGGCACCACGGCTGGCTGGAGACCCAGCAGCGGCAGCAGCAGCAGAGGCCGGAAAGGCTTGGGGCTTGGTGGCTCACCTGGCACCCCTATTTGGCTGGGCATTGCAGGCTTCCAGGCATCAGTGGAGNTCCCTGTAACAGTTGCTAGTGGAGAGTGCAGTTTCTCCAAATTGAAACTAATAAAGACATACCTACGCTCCACAATGACACAGGAGAGGCTAGTGGGTCTTGCAACAATATCAATAGAGCATGAGTTAGCCCAAACTGTGGATCTTAAGGAAGCAGTTCATGTCTTTGCATCCAAGAAGGCACAGAAAGCACCACTGTGATCACCCGCAAGAGAGAGTGTGACACACTCACTGACCTGGTGGGGAGTGATAATCATTTTTTAAACACATTTTTAGATGTGTTGTGCATGCACTTGCATGTAATGTGTTATTACTGTTTAATAAAACTAAATTTTAGAACAGCGGTTGTGTGAATTAGTATATTTCCACCCCATCCCTTAAGCCCCGCCCATCCCTAAAGCCCCACGCACACTCACACATACTTCACACCCCTCCACTGGGGGGTGGACGCCAAATTTTGTATTTGTCTAGAGCGGCAAAATGTCTTGGGGCGGCCCTGGTGAGGAGTGTAAGGTGTGGGTGTAAGGGGAGCATATTGGGTGTGGAGTGAGAGAGTCCAGAGTATTGGGAAGTGGGGAAAACTTGTGTGTTCACTTGGGGGTTTTGAGGGACTGAGTGTTGACTGTGGGACACGCTCCCTCTGCTTGTCTGGGACCCGTTCTACCCCCTGCCGCAGGTGGTGATTGTGAGACGTGGAGTCTGGGGGCGTGGTTGTGCACTGGGTGTAAGAGTGGGGGTCTTGCTCAGGGCCTGTTGGTCTCCCCTCCGCGATGATCTGGCCTTGTCCCGATTGGGATTTATAGGGCCTTATAAGATCCTGAGGGGTTGTTTTCTCCCGCTTACAAGAGCAACCCCAGGATTGGGTCACGAGTGTCTGTGTGCGAGTGGGAGACGCCTTCCAAATCCACCTTCTCCCTGTCCACCCCTTTCCTAATAGTATCACCAGCCATATGGACTCAACAAGGCAGTTTGAGGAGATGGCTCGAGCAATCCAGTCCTTAGCCTTAGAAGTTAAGGACCTCTGGGAAAAACAGAGGCAGGGCGCAGCAGGGGACATAGAGATAGCAGAGGAGGGTGCAGCTGCAGACCCAGTGTCTGTCTCCCCTCCAGATCCTGCCCCTGAAGAAAGACCACTGGGGTGGGAGCCTATACACCCCCCTATTACAAAGTTTAGTGGGGAGAGAAAGCAGTTTCAGGGGTTTATAGCATTATGTAAATTGGCCTTTCAGTTGCAACGCCATACCTACTCTACTGATACTACAAAGGTAGCCTTTATTATAGGCCATTTGGAGGGCCTCGCCTTTGATTGGACGACCCCCTTACTCATTAAGGACAGCCCTCTCTTAAAAGACTTTAAAAATTTCCTTCAAGAGTTTCAATTTTTATTTGACTACCCTCATAGGGTGAAGGATGCAGAAACCAATATTATGGCACTAAAGCAAGGAAAGGGACCCTTACTTGAATACATCACCCAGTTTCAACATTTAGAGGTGGAAGCTGATTGGGCTGATAAGGTGCTTACGGTGCTCTTCCGTAAAGGCCTAAACGAAGAACTTAAAGACCAGCTGTCCTTTACTCCTATGCCAGCTACGTGGCCTGAACTGGTCAACTTGACATGCCAAATAGATGATCGACTCTTGGAGAGGCGACAAGAACGGAGGCAAGAAGGACCCTGTCCCTGGCAAGTCCAGGTTCCGGCTCCCCATGCTAACTGCCCTGAGCTTTGAAAAATGGACGAACCGGATCCCATGCAACTAGGAGCCTCGCGGGGACCAGTAACTGCTCACGAGAAAGAGCGGCGCAGGTTAGAAAGACTTTGCTTCTCTTGTGGAGCATCGGGGCACTATGCTTGTAACTGTCTTTGGTTACCCCCTGAGCAATAGTTATGGGGAAACGGGAAGAGCTGGGATGGGCAGGGGACGTCCAGGCAAGGCAACTAAACATACTCTTACCATTTGCGGGGGATCATCCCTGTCCCCACAGGCATCGAACATTTTTTAATTACCCTCTCTTTGAACTTATCCCCCACAAGAATCCTCATTGTACTGGCCCTTATAGGCTATGGTGCATCTGGGAATTTCTTTGATGAGGTCTTTTTACAGCAACGGGGTATTCCTGTACAACCTAAACCAGTGCCTGAAGCTGTTTTTTCTATTGATGGTTCCCCCTTGAGTTCCGGCCCTGTGACTTCCTGCACCCTTGCCATGAAGACCATGATTGGAACACATCAAGAAGTTCTTTGCTTTGATGTAGTTCATACCTCGGCATTCCCCATAGTTCTCGGTATCCCTTGGCTAAGAGTCCATAATCCTCATATCGACTGGCAGAAGCAAGCCATATCGTTTCAGTCCCCCTTTTGTATGGCCCATTGTCTCATCCCTCCTCCTCCACCGCCCTTACCTATTGTTATGGGCAACCTTGCGGGTTCCGTACCTCCCGTCATCCCCCAGGTGTACCAGGATCTGCAGGATGTGTTTAAAGAACAGCACGCACTGGAATTACCTCCGCACCGGAGTTATGATTGCCCCATAGACCTTCTGCCAAACATTTCCCCTCCATATGGTAGGATATACGCTCTTTCGGAACCTGAATTGCGAACCCTGAAGGAGTACATTGATGAGAATTTGGACAAAGGCTTCATTCACCCATCCACCTCCCCTGCGGGGGCACCCCTCTTCTTTATTCCCCCAAAAGATGGGGGATTATGACCCTGTATAGATTACAGAGGGCTTAATGGTATTACTGTCAAGAACCGCTATCCCTTGCCTCTTATTCCTGAATTGCTTGATAGGTTACAAGGTGCCTTGATTTTCACCAAGCTGGATCTCCGGGGGCCTATAATCTTCTTCATATTCAACCGGGGGACAAGTGGAAGACCGCCTTTCGTACCAGGTATGGGTTGTTTGAATATTTAGTCATGCCCTATGGCCTTGCCAATGCACCGGCGACCTTCCAGCACCTGATGAATGATATCTTTCGAGACATGCCGGATTTATATGTTGTTGCATATTTGGATGATATTTTGATTTATTCCCACACCGAAAGGGAACATGTGCAGCATGTATGTTCTGTGTTGTCTCGATTAAAACAATACCAACTGTACTGTAAGATAGAAAAATATTCCTTCCATCAGCGCATTGTACCCTTTCTGGGTTTCATTATTTCCCCACAGGGGATAGAGATGGATCCCTCCAAGGTTTGGGCTATTCCTAACTGGCCCCCTCCACAGACCATGAAACCGCTACAGCGCTTTCTCGGTACTGCCAATTATTACAGACAATATATTCCCCATTGTGCAAGGCTCACAGCCCCTGTCACAAAACTTCTTAAAAAGGGACAGCCATATGTCTGGACCAGCGAGCAACAACAGGCCTTTTCAACTCTTAGGCAAGCCTTCACACAAGCTCCTATTTTGCAGCACCCTGATTTTACGGTCCCCTTTATTGTGGAAACTGATGCTTCCAATGTAGCCATAGGAGCAGTGTTATCACAATGTAAGACTCATAGTAAGAATGCATTACCATGTGCCTTCTACTCCCGGCAGCTTACTCCGGCGAAAAAAATTATACTATCTTTGATAGAGAATTATTGGTGATCAAGACCGCCTTTGAAACCTGTTGACATTAGCTCGAGGGTGTGGCACATCCCATACAGGTCATAACAGATCACAAAAACCTTGTATATCTGCAAACGGCATGCATTGGTAATGCACGACACACCCGCTGGGCACTCCTCTTCACGCAATTCTTGTTCCATGTCGTGTATTGACCCGTACAGAGTAATATGTTAGCTGATGCCTGCTCCTGGAATTATGACAATGACCAGGAGCCGGAGCAGAAAGGTGATCCACTCTTTGAAAAAAAGGTTTTCATAGCAGCGGGAATGACTCTTACCCAATTCCAGAAGATAGCAAAAAGGGATCAACACCTCCAAGGACTACCTTACTCCCTATCCAACTCTGGGCTGAAAATTCAAGGGAGCTCTATTGTCGTTCCACAAGCAGCCCAACAAGAAGTCCTGAGGGCCCACCATGATGCCCCTCTAGCAGGACATCCTGGGCAACGTCGCACCCTACAGCTTCTTCAATGACATTTCTGGTGGCCTATGATGCGCAGGGACACCAAGGCCTATGTCCAAGGATGCAAGGTCTGCAACTGGACAAAGGTTCCCCGACGATGCCCGATTGGCCTCCTACAGCTCGCACCCCTTCCACAAGGTCCATGGCAAAGAATAAATCTTCCCCCAACTCAGGGTTATACTACCATTTTGGTTGTCGTAAACCAGTTTTCAAAAATGGTTCATTTCATCCCCTGTAAGGGATTACCTACAGCACAATGCACGGCCCAACTGCTTATTCAACATGTTATCAAACTACATGGTCTCCCGCAAACTATTGTATCTGATCGAGGGTCTCAGTTCATTGCTCGTTTTTGGCACGCCTTATACACTGCCATAGGAGTGCAACTTGCCCCCACTACCACTTACCACCCACAGGCGAATGGACAAGCAGAATGCACCAGCCAAATCTTAGAACAGTACTTACTTTGTTATATAGATTATTTGCAGGATGACTGGGTGACCTGTTTACCTCTTGCTGAATTTGCCTTTAACAATGCATCACTCGGCTCATCCCCCTTCTTTATAACCTATGGGTATCACCCACGACTTTTCCTTCCAGATATCCCTGCGATAGAAGTACCCGCTGCTGGCTCACTTGACCAGCACTTACAACAATGCCATATGCACACTCGTGCCATGCTTCGTGCTGCCCCACAACGGTACAAGCAAGCTGCAGACCAAACGATGATTGCCCGCCCCTTGTTTTTCTATAGGTGTTCTCATCTGGATTGATTGTCGCCATTACCCTTCTGTTTGTCCTTCAGCGGAATTGGATAACCGTTATTTTGGACCCTTCCCTATCCTCCGTCAAGTGAACCCTGTCACCTATCATGTCAACCTACCTCCTCATATCCGTTGCTATCCTGTATTTCATGTATCCTTGCTAAAACCTTTTCACCTGCCTCTCTTTCCAGAACTGACTCCTCCTGCTCCACTCTAGGGCTGTAGCGGAATATCGCAGTGGTAGCTATTTCCGGTGGAAACAGTGTTTCCGCAATTAGTGGAACGGCATGGCAGAGGCTTTCATTCCGTGGTTTCATTCCGTGGTTCCGCGGTTCCGCTTATTTAATTCCGCAACTTAGCGGAATCGTGGAAACATGACATTTTTGCTATTTCCGCAATTCCGCCAGCGCCACAAAATAGCGGAATAGCGGTTTTCTGCAATTTCCACAATTTTCCCGCAATTTTCCCACAATTCCGCGATTTGCAGAATTCCGGCAGAATTAGCGGAATATCCGCAGAAAAGTCGCGGTGTGGCGCGGGCAATTCCGAAATGGCAGAACGGAATCGCGGCACGGTAAAAGCTGCTGCTGCATCAGCCCTACTCCACTCTGTGATGTTTCCACCACCCCTGAATATGAAGTTAAGGCGATACTGGACTCCAAGAGATCTCAAGGTACCTTGTTTTACCTTATTGACTGGAAGGGCTATGATGTCTCTGAATGACCCTGGGAGTCGGCATCCAAGGTTCATGCCCCCTGTCTCCTCTGACTGTTCCACACTCACTTCCCCCTTAAGCCTGGGACCCTCAGGGGGGAGGGTCTTGGGGGGGTGCTGTCAGGGCATGCTACCACCGGGGATGTTCCTGAACCCTTGGGGGCCATGGCAGTGCAGGGGGAGTGCAGCGCAGAATCCTGAAAGTGTTGTAGCAGACAGCCCCAGGTGAACCACCAAGCGTGGCAGTGCCGCAGACAGAGGCAGGCAGCGGGACCCAGAAGACGTCACTGAGAGATCAGGGGGCGGGGCCGACAGCACCGCCACATCACTTGGTGCATATACATGCGCAAAAGGGGCAGGGCCAAACATAGAAAAGGGAGGCTCAGTCTACACGGCGTCGCCGGTGATCAGCGATGCTGTGAGACTGGGCCCCTGCGTGATTCTAGCAAGAGGAGCATTGTGGAGAGTATTCATGTGTGGCGTGAGTGACAGTGAGCGGGTGAGAGTGAGTGGCAGTGAGCGGGTGAGAGTGAACTTCCGAACCGCGTTCGCACATCTGGGCGGAATGTGAATGGAAATGGGGGTGATGCCCCAAAAGCTGAATCTACAAACTTGGGCGTACACAACTCTTTTCTAGGGGCCCAGGCCCCTTACCTTCTTGAGGACCAAAACCCTGACCTATAGGAAGCAGATGGTGGTCTAGAGGTAAGACTCCTTGCTCAGAAAGCCATAGGCTCTAATCCCTTATGCTGCTGCTGTTGTCAAGTAGGAGAGGAAGGAACTGTCATTCTGAGGGGGAGCGCACTTTTTATACTACAGAAGCTTGAGACCATCACGTGGTCTATTATTTGAATAGGGTGACTTGAGCATGCATAACCCAGTTGTGAGAACGTTAGGAGCCATCTCGAAGAACCTTTTTTACAAGGCAACAACCTTCTGATCGGCACATGGGGAGGAGCTGTTTGTAAACAAACAGTCTTATCTCCCAGCCTGATCACTGCTGCTGCTGAAGCATAGCTAGGGGAGGAGAAAGCATGTGTTAGCCGTAAGGGGGGGTCCAGGGCAGGGGTAACCAATCCAGGACAGGTGGCCAGGGCTTTGCTACCAATGAGGGAGGGAAGTAAAAAAAAAAAAAGTTCCCTGCCACCCACCACTCCCCCAAATCTGCCGCTCTAGGTGGCTGCCTAGGTCTGCCTAGTGGGAGGGACAGTCCTGCACTTCAGTGTGCACAACTCTTTTCTAGGGGCCCAGGCCCCTTACTTTCTTGAGGACCAAAACGCTATCTTACAGGAAGCAGGACGTCATGGACTAGAGATAAGACTCTTTGCTCAGGAAACCAAAGGTCATGGATTCTAATCCCCTGTGTTGCTGCTGTCATCGAGTAGGAGAGAAAAAGGCTGTACTTTTAGAAAAGTTTTGTTGGTGCTTGTCGTGGAAGGTTTGCGTCCATTCCTGTGCATGGGGCCACGCTCCTGGAGTCCGAGCACCCTTCTTCTGGAGACAGAATGCAGGCAGTTCTTGACAGACCAATGGTCTGACCCAGTATGTCACTTCTTATGTTCCTATCTTTTTCTGCTCTTTTTAGTTGTGCAAGAAAAGATTCCGGCTTCAGAGGGAGGGGACCACATTGGGGCTCATCGCCCACATCGAAAAGCGGCATGGCCTGAGAGTGAGGCAGCAGGCAGAGGACTCTGGTGTGGCCGTGGAGCCTCATCCCCAGCGCCAGAAGAAGGGGGGGAAGGCAACCCAAAAACGACGCCATGTAAGCCCTGGGTTTGGCTGTGTTGTTTGGCTGATTGGTGAGTGTTGGTGTGTGGTGGGTGACTGTGTGTTTTGGCTGCGTGATTTAAAAAAAAAATTTAAAAATGAAGGCTGCACTGCTGATTCCCTGGCTGGGGGACAACTTCCTGCTCGAGGAGGCAGAGCAGGAGGAGGAGGAGGAGGTCACTGCCCCTAGATCTCCAGTGGTGGTGCCTGGCTCCCTGGATGAGGAGCAAGCGGCGGGCTCAGGAGGTGCTGCCAGGTTTGTAAACTTTTTTTTTACTTTGAGGACAAGCAAGGGTCTCCACTCTCCAGTTGCCATCCCATTCCCTACGCACCCCCAAATAAGGGCAGGATCTTTCCAGCCAGGGTCACATCTCCCAATGCCATCCCTAGCACCCCAAGGAGGGCAGGGTTTGCACATGCCAGTCAGGGACTTTCTACTAGTTGCAATCCCTAGCACCCCAAGGAGGGCAGGATTTGCACATGCCAGCCAGGGCCTTTTTAGTTGCAATCCCAAGCAACCCATGGAGGGCAGGATTTGCATGTGCCAGCCAGGGCCTTTCTAGTTGCCATCCCTAGCACCCCAAGGAGGGCAGGGTTTGCACGTGCCAGCAAGGGTCTCATCCCTCCGCAGCACCCAAAGAAGGACAGGATTTGTACGTGCCAATCAGAGCCTTCCTAGTTGCAACCTCTAGCATCCCCCAGGGAGGGCAGGATTTGCACGTGCTAGCCAGGGTCTCTCCATTACCATCCCAAGCACCCCAGGGAGGGCAGGATTTGCACGTGCCAGACAGGACCTTCCTAGATGCAGTCCCTAGCACCCGCAAGGAGGGAGGACTAGAAACATCATCATAAATGCATAATATTACTTTGGTGTTCTTAATGGGTTCCCATTTCAGAGAGGAATCGGATGCCAGCCCCAGCGCTGGTGCCACTGCCAGGCCAAGGAGGACCCCTAGGCTGAGGTCGCCAGTGACACCCCCAGGCATTTGGTGGTCAAGGTCGGACGTCTGGAGGTTTTATGACAAGAGTGAGGGAGTCGCCACATGCAAGGTAAAGCACGGGGACTGGAACAACAGGGAATGAATTGCCCTATGACCTGTTAGGAACGGAAGTCCCCTGCAGAGAGAGATTGGCCACCCAGTCCACCCACTTATGGAGACAGAATGCAGGCAGGGCTTGACAGACCATTGGTCTGACACAGTATGGCACTTCTTATGCTCCTATCTTCTTATGCTCTTTTTCGTTCTGCAAGAAAAGATTCCATCTTCAGAGGGAGGGGACCACATCGGGGCTCATCGTCCACATTGAAAAGTGGCATGGCCTGAGAGTGAGGTGGCAGGTGCAGGACTCTGGTGTGGCTGTGGAGCCTCAGTCCCAGTGCCAGAAGAAGGAGGGGCAGGCAACTCAAAAATGATGCCATGTAAACCCTTCCCCCCCCTCCAGCCCCGATGTGGAGACCCCCGGGCCCCAGAAGAATGCTGAGGCCAAGGTCTTTCAGGCCGAGTTGGAGAGGCCCACCCGGGACTTCGTGGCCAGCCTGCAGGTGACAGCAGCCACCATGGAGAACCGCCTGGTGGACCAGTTCCAGGTAGTCCAAGTGGAGAGGAAGAAGGTGGAGGCGTACGGCCAGTACATCTCCGCCGAGATGGAATGCCTGGAAATGTACCACCAGGCACTCTCCAGGTGACATGGGGCCATGGAGTTTGCCGGCTCCCATGGCTATGAGCTGGAAGAGTCCCAGGTGGCCGGCCCTCAACCCTATGCTGCGCCCCAATGGCTGTTGCCTTTCCCCCAAGTCCCGGGGGACAGGCCCAGAGACCCGTAGTTTAATTTATAAGTTTCCTTTGAATGTTTACTTTTGGTTTCAGAATGTTGTTGTGTTGTTGTTTTGTTGTTGTTATTTAAATAGTTTTAATGAAAGTTGTTGTATTTCTTGTTACGAGCTTCCTTTGACCTGTCCAATCTTTTAACCCTATGTGCTGAAGTTCTGGCTGGCAGGTGGCAGAATCTCATAAAGCTTGTTGATTCCTACCAGCAGCACCTGCCACCCCATGTAGCGTAGTTTTTAACCCAAAGATGTGCTGTGCCAGCAGCAGGGTCTCAACTTGTAGACAGTCCCCCAGGAGGTGCAGGGCTTGTGTTCGTGTGGGTGGGTGTAACAGAGAGAAAGAGAGACAGGCTCCTTGGCAGTGGGCAGCAGGCGGCAGGAACTGGTGGTCGGAGGAGCTTTTATTTACAGCAGCTTCAGCGGGCATCCACGGGTGGGTGCAGAGGAGTAGGCTTTTGGGGGGGGGGTCAGGCTGGCATGTGGGCTTCTGGATGCAGTGGAATGGAATGCAGCCCCCAGTGACTGGAATGATGGTCCCAGAATCTAGTTGATGGTTCCTGGGACAGGCAGGCATGACTGATTCAAGGATAGTGGAATGACAGCCTATGGGGCACACTTCATTCAATCGTACGATAGGTGGTAGCAGCAGGTACAGGAACTCACACAGGCAGGCAGGCACATATAATACGTTGTGTTATATTCCATCTCATTATGGTAGGTTCGTTGCGTGGTGGATGTGGGCAATGGGCATTGGGCGCATGAGCACAGATGGGAGTTCTTCCTGGTTCTGGGAGGTTACAGCTAGGGTAGCTGGATACACCTACCTCTCCCCCTCCAACCCCCATCTCTCTTGTTTTAGTGGGGAGCTTCTGTCTCTCTCTCTCTCTGGCCATATAGTGCTGGTGACAGCATGGGTGGGATCATGTCTGTCTCTCCTTCTAGCAGTGAGGACACTTTCTCTCTCTTATTACTCTCTCTCTCTCTCTCTCTCTCTCTCTCTCTCTCTCACCATGAACTGCAGGTTGAGTAAAGAAAAGGTGGAATGACAGCACCCCGTGAGCAGAATGACAGGGCACAAGAACCCTGAGGGTGGGTCCTGGGGCTGGAGTGACAGCTTCTAGATATTGGACAGTCCTCCCTGCCTGTAACATAGACCCTGGGTCCTGGGGCTGGAGTGGCTGCTTCTTGATATGGTGGAATGACAGTGCCCTTTATGAGGAATGATGGCCCCAGAACCCTAACGGTGGGTCCTAGAGGTAGAGTGGCAGCTTCTGGATATTGGCCGCAGCCCTCCCTGCCGGTAACTTGGCCCCAGAACACTGACGGCGGGTCCTGGGGCTGGAGTGGTTGTTTCTCGATGCGGTGGAATGACATCACCCTGTGGGACGAATGATGGCCCCAGACCTATGATGGTGGGTTCTTGGGCTAGAAGAGTGGCAACTTGTAGAAATTGGCCACAGCCCTCCCTGCCAGTAATGTAGGACCCAGAACCCTGATGGTGGGTCCTGGAACAAGAGTGGCTGTTTCTTGGTGAGGTGGAACGAAGGCTCTCTGTGCAAGGAAGGATGGCCCCAGACCTATGACAGTGGATCAATCAATCAGTTTATTATTGGCAAGACTTCCGCCATATGCCACAGTCACAGGGCCATAATTAGATAGAAAGTATGAATAAAATTAAGAGTAAAATATAATGCAGTTATCTTGCATAACATATAAAATCTCCCCGCGATAGCCCCAATAGTTATAAAATAATAATATAGTAATAACAGATAACAAAGTTAATAAATAATAAAATCAATTTAACTACAATTCTCAAAGTCAGATGATGTTTTCCTCTGGAAAAATTCTATTCCATCCAGGAGGCTTCAGGGCCCCCATTAGAGAAAAGGTATCTGGGTAAGAACCAGATCCTATTCTCATAATAACAACCTGACCAATAAATTAAGTTGCCATCAGGATAGGATAGGGTATAACCCTCATCATTCATCTCCCAATAGGGGGGTTCCAAAAATGGGTCAGGGAGGGTTTATAAGGCCCAGAGCCCTCATTTACCCGGGTTCTGCCCCTCTCTCCATTGCAATAGTATAGCCACTTAAGTGATCCCACTAAATCACTATGTCTGGCTATCTCAGCTGGGTTTACAGAATAGGTATAATTTGGTGCAGAGTCCCTGTCCTATCCCTTCCCAAGTATAATGTAACCTTGCCTATGATTCAAAGGCAAGGGTACATTTGGCTTGTATTATAGATTTCTCCTTAAATGCTAAGTGACTGTAACGGGCCAGAGCCCATATAGCCTCTTTTTGGGACAAGGATTAGAGATAACAAAAGCAATCATTGGAATTGAGAGAAAGGCCCTCTGGCAATAAGTGCACTTACCACGATGCCCGCAGAGCATCAAAGTGGGAACATCTTAACAAAAAATGTTCCATAACTGCCACCTCCTCCTTATGACAGGAATACAGCCTTTGTGTCTGCGGAATGTATTTATATCTACCCTCAATGATGGCCGTTTTAACCATGTGCCATCGAAGTAGAGTATAGGCTCGCTTCAGTTTTGGATTGCTCAAAATATCCAAATAAGGTTTGAAAAAGAACCGCTTTTTATAGGAACCTAAGAGGGGGGCCACTTTCCAGCTGCCTAACTCGGCCATATCTTCCTGGATCGCGATATCCTGGATCCTGCCTAATATCTCCGACTTAATAACTGAAACTGTTTTCCCATAAAAAATACTGCAATGAGAAGCCAGTTTCTCAGAGCAGAGTACCCAGGAACACCAGCCAGCGGTATGGCCGAGGGCCTAAATGATAGAGCTCCTCTCTCAAGCACATAACTGGTAGGGCCGTCTCCTGTAGTGATAACAATCTCAACCAATATCTAACATAAGCCTTCTTTACTAGGGAACCTATTGAAGGGATTGCCAGTTCTGCCCACAAGATGGCCCCCGGAACACTTTGGGTCACCCCCAACAGCTGTCTCAGAAACAAGTTCTGAACTCTTTCCAGGGAAATTATGACCGCATGAGGCAGAAGTTCCATGGAAAAAAGCAAAATTGGAGGAATCTTTGCCTTATAAACCTTGAGTAAGACTGAAATAGCTATCCCCCTGGAAATTCTACAGGCCTTCAACAGGGTACGTGATGCTCGCGTGCCCAGAGTAGCTCTATTCAGGACATGAGAATACCCCGTGCCCCTGGCACTAATAATCAATCCAATGTAGTTAAATGAAACTACAACCTTGACCTGGCCCATGCTCATGAGCAAGCTCCGGGGTGAGACTCTCCTGCCTATCGATAAGATCTTAGTCTTGGAAAGACTTAGAGCCAATCCATTGAGATTACAATAACAATAGAATGATTCCAATGCCCTCACAATGGCCTTTTCTGTCAGGGAAATGAACACCACATCATCCGCAAACTGTAAAAACTGCAGTTGGACCCCGCCTATATTCAGAGTGTGGGTATCCACCTTTGACATAAATTCCTGCAGGTCAGAGAGAGAAAGATTGAAGAGCAGGGGTGCGAGAACGCACCCCTGGTGCACCCCTCTCCCAATCAGAATAACATCAGTTAGTCCAAAACCCTTAACTCTTGCCATGTTATTAGAATAGAGTGTGCTGATTATTGACAAGAGGTTTCCATCAACCCCCAAAGACCTCAACTTGGCCCACAAATGGGCCCTAGGGACCAAATCAAAGGCCTTGGCCAAGTTGGCAAATGCCAAAAAAAACCTTGCCCCTCCTTATAATATGAAATGTATAAATCACATGCTGAATTATAAAACAGCAATCGAGGGTAGACCGTCCTGACCTGAAGCCAAATTGACCATTGGGGATAATGGCCCCCTCTTCAGCCCATTTCTCCAGGTGGGCACGTATAATTTTAGCAAATAACTTGCCCACCACCGACAGCAAACGATTTGGCCTGTAGCAGGTAGGATCCTGTGATCTGCCCTTTTTAAAGATCAAGACAATGGTACACACGCCCCATGACTGTGGGATCCTACTATGCATTGCTGATAGAAAAAACAAATTGGAGAGAATCCGAGCCCACCACCCTGGAGCTGCTTGGAGAACCTCAGCTGTTATTAAGTCAGGCCCTGGAGTCTTATTTGGCTTTAGGCCCATAATCAAATCAACCATGAGGGATTCTGAAAAATGGTCCCTTCTCCATTCAATCAAGGGGCTCCCCATCACTCTCATTGTTAAATCCTCTATTCCTACAGGGTGCTCTGCGTAGAGATCTCCAAAGAAAACTTCCCACTGGGAGTTGGACAGAGCCGGTCCACTAGGGGCCCTCCTTGGTCTTAAAATCCTATTGAGGGAAGACCAGAAACCCCCTACATTCCCTATGGACAAGCCAACAGCCATTTTGGCCCATTGAAGATGGTAATGGGCCACTTGTTTTGCCTTTAGTAACCTACCATAGAGGGCCCTCCATTTAACAAAAGATTCCCTATTATGTATGGAAGGATTGATAACCCACTTCTTCCTAAACTGCACTAACTGTTTCTTACAGGCCCAACATTCTGAATCAAACCAGGAACTACTTGACTTGAATTTTCTCTTACCTCGTCTAGGGTTCGCTAGCAGGGATTCGTGTAGGAGTACTACAAGATCCTCATACCTCTCTAGTGCTATAGACGAGTCGTCGGTAATTACCAATGGGACTATAAGCTGGGCCACCCCATCTGTTGTTTGAAAAGTATCTAAAAAGGAAATGAGAGCAGTGGGAAATAATTTCTTTAACACATGTGTGCATTCTCCTTGGACCGTTGGAATTGGCCCAATCAAATGGCCACTCAATCTTGTAGCTAGAGCTAGATGGTCACTCTCTGGCCTTCCCAGAAACTCGACCCTCTCATACCTTCCCATTTTCTCCACCTGGACCAAAATCAGGTCAACTTTACTCCTGCCCTGGGGGCCCACAAAAGTATAGCCACCCTGGGGATCAAGCAGAGCCTCCTGGTTGAGAACTGCTAATTCAAATTTCTGTATAAGGCCAACCAGGGGGCTATTGAACTGCTGAGCCACAGAACAAACCGGTTCTTCATTGGGCTTACCTACGGAGACCCACTCACCCTTCACCCCCTTACACAAGTGGGTATTCCAATCCCCGGACAGAATCATTGTAGCATAGGGAAATTGCCCCTCAATTTCCAGGATATCCTCCTCCAGAGTCTGCCAAACAGCCGCCTGATAGTATTGAGACAATGGGGGAGGAATATAAATATTAAAAATCAAATACTGCTCGGAAGCATTACTCTCCCACTGCAAGAGACCAACCTGGTATTCAGGTCGGGATGAGGGGAGGGAAAAAAAAACTAAACTGGGCAGAGTCCTTTACTACCAAAGCCAAGCCCCCTGAAATATGGCCTCTATACCCCACCTTAGACCCCACCCCATGTAAAAAGGTTTGAAATCCCCCTCAGAGTTACTACCTCTGTCCCCTTAATCCATGTTTCTTGAAGGCAAATTAGGTCAAATCCCTGGAAAAAGTTGAGACAATCCTAGTTATGAATGAGTGGCCTTAAACCTGCAACATTCCATGACAGAAAACTGACCACTGCCCTCTGGAGAGGGTCTTGGCCTTCTAAGGAATCAATCAACTCTTCCCCCTTAACAATATCCCTTCCCACCTTTGGGTCCTCCCCCTTCCCAGACCCTAGAACCTCCTGTCAGGGGGACAGCCCTTCTATCAGCTCATGGGGCTTGGCAGTTTCAAACACCACCACGTTACTATTTGTATGGTGGATAGCAGCTGAGACTTCCATTCCCCCACCCCCCCGCGGACTGTAGCTAGGAAGCCCCCCCCATCATTCTCCCCACCCCCAATATGGGAGGGTGAGCCCTGTTCGTCAGAATCCAATTCCCGAACTGCTGTCATATCCAGGGCAGGCCCCACCCGATTTGTCCCCTCGGCCCTCCTCCCCACATGTGGAGCCTTATAGTCAAGGTGGGATGTCCATGTAAAGTCCAGCAACTGCTCTAATCGTGCTGAAAACTTGACCTGGTCTACTACCGACATCAAAGTCAGCAGTTTACATGCTTTAGGGGGGGGCATCAGTTATCCCTCCTCCCAACAAAAACCTCCCTATTTTATTTGCAAACTCTCCCATAGTGTTCTTGGGACTATCCAGAGGAACCTTTCCCTCTTGGTTTCCCCCACCCCCTTCATTTGGGGGTGGAACAAACACCTGCTTTAGCAGGAGCTGCCTACTGAATACCTGCTGATTCTCTGGAGGTAACTCCTCTCCTACTTGATACTCCATCAACTGTGGCTGGACCATAGTGTCCGGTTCAAATTCTATAAGTTTCGCCTGGGCCCCTAGAGACTCCTGGGGCATAGTTCCCTCCCTTCCCCCTCCACCTTGTACCATAGGAACAAATAAACCCTTTGACTGTAGACTCAATGGGACCCCGTTAGGAGAGGAGAGAAGATCTACCGGCAATTGATCATCGAACCTTTGAGTATACTCTTCATCCCTGGCCCATACTCTATCGATTGAAATGCCTCTCCTCAAGAGAAACTTCCTAGCCTTGAAAATAGCCAAAACCCAGGTAGGTATCATGAAGCAAATCTTAAGCCTATAATTCCACAACCTCCTGGGTAGGTAATCTACCTTTACGATATCATCTGGTTTTATGGCCTTCCCCAACAGCTGCATCAGATGACATACTATCAGCCCTAGCATATTCCAAGCATGAACAAATCAATTGGGGTCCCTATCAATAAACAAATAAATTTCATTATCCTTCACCACCTGTCTCCCTCGTACAACCTTTCGAGGGTTAAGCAAAAAGGATTGCTGTGGTGGCCTCTTAATTACTAAGGGTTCTAGATGGTTGATCATAGACCCCAGATCAGGGAGATCATCACATTTCAAGAGTTTGGCAGAAATCCCCTCAAGCTGCTGCTTGACTGTCTCTAAAGAGTTAGCTAGGTCCTTCATCCCAGCAAATAGTGCCTCTATGGTTTTGGCCACAAGCCCCATTTTCTGCAATAAGTATGCCCATGTAGAAGTATCCTGAATAGTCCACTCAGGCTGACCATCTCCAGGGGGGACCTGGGAAGACTGGAGTCCTGAGTATTCACACTGCTCCCTTGCGCACGCAGCTCTTAGGTGCGCATGCCTGCGGCGCACATGCCAATGGCAGGGCACCGTTTATAGGCCTTGGGCTAGCGCTAGCCCCAACAGCAGACCCGCGCTCCGTGCTTGTATCAACTCCGCACGCTGAAGGCAGGGCACTGTTTATAGGCCCGGTTACTCCCATCTCCACAACTCAGGGAGAAGGCTTCCCTCCGACACAGCTGGGCTTCCCTTAATCTAATGACAGGTGGGCATACATCCCCGACAGCCGAGTAGCAAAGGCAGTGGCCCCTGTACTAGCGCTAGCCCCAACAGCAGACCAGCTCTCCATCATGATGGTAGGTCCTGGGGCTAGAGTGGCAGCTACTAGGTATTGGCCACAGCCCTCCCTGCCGGTAACGTGACCCCAGAACCCTGATGGTGGGTCCTGGGGCTCGAGTGGCTGTTTCTTGATGCTTTCAAAAATTGACTCTCTGTGCAAGGAATGACGGCCCCAGACCCATGACATTGTGTCCTGGGGCTAGAGTGGCAGCTTCTAGATATTGGCCACATCCCTCCCTGCCAGTAACGTAGTCCCAGAACCCTGGCGGTGGGTCCTGGCGCTGGAGTGGCTGTTTCTTGTTGCGGTGGAATGACATTGCCTCCGTGCAAGGAATGATGGCCCCAGAACAAAGACTAAGGGCGGTGGGTCCTGGGGCTAAGGTGGCAGCTTCTAGGTATTGGCCACAGCCCTCCCTGCCTGTCACTTGGCCGCAGAACCCTGGCAGCGGGTCCTGAGGCTGGAGTGGCTGTTTCTTGATGCTTTGGGAAATTGGCTCTCTGTGCGAGGAATGATGACCCGAGACCCATGATGTTGGTCCTAGGGCTGGAGTGGCAGCTTATAGATATTGACCACAGCCCTCCCTGCCAGTAACATAGCCCCAGAACTCTGGTGGCGGGTCCTGGGGCTGACGTGGCTGTTTCTTGATGCGGTGGAATGACATCGCCTCCGTGTGAGGAATGACAGGTCCCAGAACCCGTGGCACAGACAGCATGGGAAGCATTGGCAGCAGCAGCAGCAGGCATTGGTTGCCAGGGTACAGAACCCTTGACACAGACAGCATATAGGCCTGGCCTGGGGGCCATTGGCACTAGCATTAGCAGACATTGGTTGCCAGGGTACAGAACCCTTACCACAGACAGCATATAGGCCTGGCCTGGGGGCCTTTGCACCAACAGACATTGGTTGCCAGGGTACAGAACCCTTGGAACAGATGGCATATAGGCCTGGCCTGGGGGCCATTGGCACCAGGAGACAGTGGGTTGCCAGGATACAGAACCCTTTTCACAGACAGCATATAGGCCTGGGGGCCATTGGCACTAGCAGCAGCAGACATTGGTTGCTGAGGCAGGCAGTCAGGTGGCATGGCATGAACAGCAGTCAGGCAGACTGATGCAGGGTTCGAGTTTTGCAACGTGGGTGGGCGGACAGGCAGGCAGCATGGCATGACAGGCAGTAGGGCAGGTGGGCTTGGGCAGGCTTTGAGGTAGGCAACCTGGGTGGGCAGACAGACACCTTGGCATCGGAGGCAGGAAGGTGGACTGAGGCATGCTTTGAGCTTGGCGGCAAGCTGGGCGGGCAGACAAGCAGTGTGGCATAGGAGGCAGTAGGGCAGGAAGGCTGGTACATTGGCAGCAGGGCACTCAGATAGGCTAGCAAAGACTGTGCAGCACGAGAGAGTGAGAGCCAGTCAGCCTCACAAAGGCGGGCCGAGATCTTGTAGCAATAGGCCAGCTGGCAGGCTTACAGTGTGTTTCCCAATGCCACCTTGCGTCATGAGGTCAGTCAGATAAGGCAGCCAAGGCCATCTAGTATGAATGAAAGAGAGAGGGGGGGGAGCAGGGCGGGTTCCAGGAATTGGGAGGGAGGGGCAGCACCTCAGCAGCATAGGAGCAGTAGCCTTAGCCCAGATTGAGGAGGAGGAGGAGGAGGAGGAGCCTCGTCCCAAGACTGCCGCTGGCATGGGATGGTGTGTGCCACTGCAGGGGCACACACCTTGTCCAGGGGCAGCTCAGGGAATCACAGCAGCAGAGGTTTCACCTTTAGGAACAACAACTGCTCCACCAACTTGGCCCCCAGTCTCAGGAGGTGCGGGGAGCAAATGACCCCTGCCACAGAGAACACCCTCTCGCTGGGGACACTGGTTGGTGGGCAGGACAATAATCCCCATGCCACTTTGGACAGAGCCAGCCACACGTCAGTCTTGCCAGCCCAGTAGGCCATGGGATCACTGCTGGGATGGATGCATGGCTCCTCAGCCAGGTAGATCTCGACTGCTGCTGAGGCACTGTCATACTCACTCTTCTAGCTGTCCTTGGGCACCACCACCCCCACTGCCTTGTCTGTGCTTTTGTGCTGGGCCCCATGCCCCCCAGAGTGAGCTGCGCAGAGGAGGAGCTGCTGGTAGTAGGGGTGCTGCTGCTGCTGCTGATTCTGCTGCTGCTTCTTCTACCACTAGGCCTGGAGGCAGGGATAGACCCTGCTGACTGAAAGGGGTGGCTGCTCCCACTCCCACCATCCCCAGGGGGGTCCTGCTGCTGCTGTTGCCACGCACTCTCAAGAGCCCGCTCTGCCTTCCGGACCCTCCCCCCAAGATCATCCTTCCAGAGGCCATAGAGGGATGACTTGCATGCCATGCTTCCCTTGACCCTGGGGTCCAGCATTGTTCCCAAAACATATTCCCCATGCAGCAGGAGCTCGTCAAACCTCGCCTTCAGCCCTGTCTTGAGCTTCTGTGCCAGTCCAACCGCCTCAGCGCCCAGCTTTTTGCCCCGAGGGCCACAATCCTGCATAATCTCCTCAAGACTCTGGTGGAGACTCTGGACCAGAGGGGTCACCTGGCTGATTGTGGCTGTGGAGGAGCTGATGGTCTCCGTCACTTCCAGGACCGGTCGCAGAACGAAGACCATTTGGGAGAGTATCTCCCATTCTGCCCCATTGAAGCCTGGAGGAGCCCTGCTGTCTGTGTCCAATTGCACCTGATGCAAGGCGGCTTTTTTCTCCACAAGCTGCTCAAGCATCAGGAAGGTGGAATTCCACCTGGTGGAGATATCCTGCACCAGCTGGTGCACTGGGTGGCCTTGCTCTGCCTGCTTGTCCCTGAGGAGTTCACTGCCCTTCATGCTGCGATTAAAGAACCCAGCCAGTTCCCTCCCCCGCTGGATCAGGGATCTAAGGAACCTTCCCCAATCTCCTTATCCCCCAAGTCCAGAGCGTCCTTGACCATCAGGTGGAGGGTGTGTGCAGCATAAGGGATGCTCGTGAAGCCCCCATCGCCTTGAGTTTATTGGCCGCATTATCGGTCACCACACACCCCGGGGTGAACGGTGCACCTGGCGTGACCCACTCCTCCACCAGTTCAGGGATGCCTCTATGTTCCTGTTAGTGTGGGGGCAGTCCATGACTTCCGCCTGAAGCAGGGCCCACCTATAACCTGCTTCAGGACCCCTCATGCCACTGTCAAATGCCGACTCTGGGTCCTGCCACCAGTGCGCTGTCACCGCCAGGTACGCGTGCTGACCACAGGTCAGTGGTGAAATGGACAGTGGCACTCCCAGCCCCTGCCAACTGCTCCTTCACCCGCTCCTTCAAAGCCCCATACAGGGCTGGCACCACCGTATGACTCAGGGTGGTGCGGGATGGCAGCTTAAACTGTGGGGCCAGGAACCCCATCAGCTGCTTAAACCCGGAGTCTCCGACAATGGAGAAGGGCTGGCCATCGACAGCAATGCTCTCACCCACAGATGCGTGGCTTTCTCTTGAAAGCCACGCCGTCCTCCAGATGTCAATGGCCTTGGGAGCTGCCCCCATCCCAGCTCCTCCATTGTGGGCTGACGCTGCTAGTGAGGCTGCTGCTCCTGATGCTCCCCCCAGCAGCGATACTGCTCCTGCTGCTAGACGCAGCCGCTGGAGCAGGACAGTTGCCCAATGAAGGAAACGAATGACTAGCCGCTTGGGTTGGGAACCCACTATGATCCACTGACCCTGCCTCCCCTCTTAGCAGTGCAGCACTGTGGCATGATTTCAGGTGCCTTGACATGGCTGTTGTTCCCAGGTTGGTGAGCACCTGCCCACGCTTCACCACCTTATTGCACAAAGTGCATTGCGCCTCCCGCAAATCATCTGCCTACACCTTAAAATGCTCCCAAACTCATGATTCTTTAGTCCCTCCTGCCTTCTGGCCTGCGCTGGGTGATGCACTCCTAGGAGGGGCAGAACATGGTGGCACTGGCAACACAGCTCATTGAGGGACAGCCATCACCTCAGCAGCACCAGATACAGAGACCTCCTCCATAGAAATCTCTGCATCGCTGTCTTCATCCTCAAATAGAGTGACTGAGGCTGTTGGACTCCCCATGCTGCTCCCACTCTGAGCAGCACTCTCACCCTGCCCCCTATAGCTGCTGCTGCTGCTGCTACTACTACGCTCCCTTCTTCATTGCCCAGGGATCGGGCTCTGCCTCTAGCAGCCGGGGTGAGATCCATCAGAACTGGACTACTTTGGGGGATTGCCTCTATAATTATGGGGGAGTCGGGGGACAATGGTGACCCCTGAGGAGCTTCAGGCACTGAGTCGCCTGCACCTGCAGCCGCAGATGAGACAGCCTCAGCCGCCTGAAATGCAGACATTACAGTGCCCTGCGTGACAGTGGAGGACACTGCCAGGAGGTGACGCCTAACCCCCTGGCCCCTAGTGCCACTAGTACTGGGAGAGGAAGACCCACAATCAGGCCTGCGCAGCTTGGGGCGTGGTGATGGGGCTGCTGCTTCTGCCTGCTGGCACTCTGCTGGCACGGCCCCTGACAGCTCTTCCATGTGCCTCATTGCCTGGCTTGTGGGCAGCAGACCGGCCTCACCCTCTCCTACCTCCCTTCCCCATTTCTCCCACCAAAAGAATGCACAAATATTTTATAAAAACAATTTTGTAATTTTTAAAAAAATCAAATATATCTATCTATCTATCTATCTATCTATCTATCTATCTAACTGCTATTAACTATTCTAAAACCTATTGAACTAACTGGAATATCCTAATAATTAACTACAAAGGCCTTGTCCTACAAATACACTGTATCTCTATCTATCTCTATAACTAAGCTAACTACTATGTATATCTATCTAGTAACTATCTATCTAATAACTATCTATCTATATATACAATATTACACAGGGGGAAACACAAAGATCACAGGGAGGGGTACAAAACTGAAATGAAAATCAATCTAATAATAATCCTACTCTAAATAAATCCAAAACTTAAAACAGGGGAAGGGAATAATCAGGGATGGAAAAAGAGGGAGAAGGAAAGGATGCAATGGAGGGGGGAGGGAGGAAGGAAGATTGAACACAAGGAACACAGGGAGGGGTAAAAACAAAAAATAACACCTAAATCTATCTAAGCTAAGCTAAATAAATGATAATATGGAGGTAGATGGGTTGGATGGGTGAAATAGGAGGAGGATTGCAATGGACTGAGGAGAACAAAACTGCTGGGAGAGAGCGAGCCTTCTCAAACGCCTGCTGTTCAGGAACAGTGACTAGCTCAGAAGGTGTTAGGAAGGGGGGAGGCAATCAGTTTTATTTCTTGCTGCACCCCCCTCACTGCAAGACCCATTGGCTCCATGCAGCCTAGCCCGTGGCCAATTGCAGACTGCGAAGCCAGTGGTCTGAGGCGAAAAGGGATGGTGATTGAGCAGGCTGGCTGCTACTCCAAGCCTCTCCACCCCTGGTGCCTGGAAGTCTGTTCCTCAGCTGACTCCCCCTCCCTGTCACGTTTTGCCTTCCAGTGACACGTTTTTGCCACCCGAACTCACCCGAACGCGATCTGAACTGACCGAACTGTTCGGTCATTTCGACATTCGGAATTGAGTTCGGTCCGGTCAGTTCATGTTCGGATTCAGGTTTGGTCGTCCGAACAGACCGAGTTCGGGCTGAACTCCGAATTTCCGAACCGCGTTCGCCCCTAATATTGGGTCTGCTGTGCGAAACCCCCTGAATGGGGGCTGCCTAAACTGAAATACTCCTGTGGGCTATTATCTGTTTGTTTTCACCCTAAGTGGGACAGGGTGTAGTTGAGCAACTTCCCTGCTCAACCACAACACTCCTCCCTTCCCCCTCAGAAGTCTTACAATTGGACAGGCCCAGGAGTGAGTTGGTTGGGAATTAGACTGCTTTTTAAAAGGTACCATTTAGTATAATAGCCCCAAGCCAAGCTTGACTAGAAGATTTAGCATGGGGGCTGAGAAGCCAGGAATGCTTCAGGAAAAACAGGTAACAAGAGCTGTTTACACTGGGGAGAGTCAGGCCTTTTAATCTAAAAAGGAGCTCTGCCATAGTCCCCCATACTGCATGGTATGTGTAGGGGGATTCATATGTATGGGTGGGGAGATACCAGTTGCTGGACACTGAATAAATAATCCTTTATTCTCCTACTGCTGGTAACGCCAAGCTCTCAGTAAACGCCTAACCCCAAAAATGTGCCTGTGGATTTGCTGTAGCAGTGTTTGCCTTCTGGATGCCGAGGAACAAAGCTACTTGCATGTGAGCACTTTCATGAAGTGGGATATGTGGGGAGGAAGTGTTCCTAATGCTTAGACCAGGGAATGGTGCATTAGGACACCTGGATTCCAGCCCTGGCTTTTCTACACACTGATTCTGGGTAAGGCATTTGGGGGGTCAACTTTTCAAGTGCAGACTCCATTCCTCAGTGCTCCTGTTATTGTAGGGACTCCAGAGTGCTCAATACTGTTTCTGCTCCTGCCTCAAAAAGCATACTGCCTAATGCCACCGACACCCCCCGCCACATGACTAGGGGGCTAATGTTTGAGATCTTTGCAAGAAAGAGGCTTTGTAAATCATATCAAGCTAGGCTTGTGTGGGTGTGTTTGTGCATGCATGTGTGGCAGGGATGTAACATCTCAAAGTGAGGCACCCAAAGCTCCTGAAAGTCCTGTCATAACCATGGTGCTCTCCTCCATGTTGCAAAAATCAGCTGCATTTGTCACTATTGTTTTAGACTGCATAAAGAGTAAGTCTGCTGAATGAGGTTGTCCAACCAGGAGTACATAAGACAGTCTATGTTTAGGACACCTTTTCTAATCCCCTTCCCATTTGGGATGAGCAGAGGGGGATCCTAAAAGGGACTTCTTAGTCATGGGTACCAAATGACCATCAAACTACCTCTGCCTGCATGCAGATCTGTGCTAGGGACTTCCAGATACACTAGTCCTGTCCATGTCACCACTAGTCTAATGCCATGGGACTTTTTATATAGTGGTGATAGAAGCCTGCATGTGCAAAAACTGACTACTATGACTGTTTATCATGCCAATCTCCAGCAAGAGATAATTCACATCTCTCCCCTGGGCAGCTTATTCCCTTGCTATTGGCTAGCTTTTTCTAATTTTTAACCTACAACTACCTTTCTGCAACCTAAACTGACTGAAAAAACTGATTGCTCTACAGGAGCTAGAACACAGTTGACCAGATCCAATTCCATCAGTAAAGGGCAGTGGCTTGTAATATACAACAATATACTGCTAATCGCTGAAATGCATCCGCCTCTAGAGTGGAACACAGTAGCTGCTTAGCAGCCTACAGCAGAGCCGCAGAACAATTTAGGACAATAAGTGAAAGATGGTCAAAACGGTTACCACAGGGGGAAAGTCTTAGCAGAACAAATGTATACACTAAATGAAAACACACACACACACACACACCCCATATGCTCACCTGAGAGGCGCTGTAGAGGGGGAAGCCCAGCTCTGCAGTGGTCCCAGTCAGGGCCTGTAATTTTCAAAGGTCGTTTCCCCCAAGGCGCTGTAGGGTGGGAGGCGCTATCTGGCCTTTGAAAGTGACAGACTGGCTGGAACCTTTGCAGAGCCCGGCTCTACAATGATCTCAGCCAGTGTTCAGCCCTAGCTGGAGCACTGCAGAGCCATTTTATGCATGTGCAATGATTTATTTTTATTTTTAAAACAAAAAAGTGAATGAAAACAAATGGTTTTTTTAATGAAAACCCCAAAGCGAATGTTTGTATGGTTGTTTTTTTAACCAGAAAATGAAAGCAAAAATGAAGAGGTAAGTTATGCACACCCCTACAGGGGACCAATTTTTAATAGTTATATGGTTGAGGTTGCGATAGTTGACACATGGTTGAAGAAATCCCTTTTTTTAGGCACAAAAATTAGTAGCATGCCTGAAGGGGAGGCTGATAGGTGAATGAACCCCTTGCACAGTTTGTCCTCTAGCTATTCTCAGAGTACCTTTTTTAATTCAGCAGGGGAAAGGGCATAAATATACATCTAAATGGGGGAGTCGTGCCGGACACCAAATCAATTGGTGTCCAGTCATACAGCTGATATGGGGGTAGGGCTTCTGCTTGTTTCTCATCAAAGACATCCTGGAAATCCTCAGACTCCATGGGAAGAGTACATGGGGGGTTGCCCATAAGGAGGCACACATAGGACTAATTCCGGTGTAAGTTCCAATAGGAGCTGATAAACAGTGGCACTGGCAAGGAGATGAACTGTATGGTTTGCTCTGCCTAACTGATCTGTGGCCGGTGGTGTGCCAACCATGAAAGACCCAGCAGTACTGAATGGCATGGATACTGTATCAGATCTAGTTGGGTGAACTCCTGGTGAACTCCTGGTGAGGGTCAATGCACAGGCATAGGGGTTGGGTGTGATGGCTAACCAGACAAGAGGCCAAGAGGGACCCATCAATCATCTCCATGGCCAAAGGGTGATCTTTTCACTGGAGGTGGAGGTGCAAATGTTTAGCTATTATATTTATTTAGTTATTTCCATTACTTATATCCACCTCCTCCTGCCCAATGGCAGCTCAGGGCAGTGCATGACATATACTAAAAACACAATACACAATACAAAAAGTATAAAAAATATAATATAAAATGTATAAAAATATTGTATAAAATGTTAATTAAAAACCATAAGACAGCAAAGGCCTGAGAAAATAAATACCCCATTACCATCAAAATACATACACACACACACTACCCCTCACCAAATGCCTAGCAAAACAGCCAGATTTTATATTGGGTGAAAACAGACATGACGCTAACCACCCTTTAACCACCCTTGGTGGTTATTTATGCATGTTGCAGGGCTGTATTGGTGCCCTATGCAGCCCTGAAACATGCATAAATGACCACCAAGGGTGGTTAAAGGGTGGTTAGCGTCATGTCTGTTTTCACCCATAGTCTGTGGAAGGAGGAGAGATCTGGAGAGAGACTAATCTCCACCGGGAGGGAATTCCACAGCTGCAGCGTGGCCACTGAGAATGCCCTCTCGAATGCCACCACCCAAGGGACCTCCAAGAGGGCTCCCCCAGCTGAACACAGGGGTCAATCCAGGACCCAAGGGATGAGGCGGTCCCATAGATAAGAGGGGCCCAGGCCATATAGGGCTTTAAAGGTAATTACCAACACCTTGAATCGGGTCCAGAAAACTATAGGCAGCCAGTGAAACTATTGTCTGATCAATGTAGACCCTGAGGCTCCAAAGTCCATGAGAGCCCAAAGACCTACACTGCAATTCTGAGTGGCGTGGACTGTCACACGGAGAACAAACAAAGAAGTGATCCTGGGCAGAGAAGCAGGAGCACTCCTATTCATATCATGCTGACGCACCCATTTCTCAAAGGCACATTGTTGCTTATGGGTTCTGTCCACTCATATGGGTGCAGTCAATGAGGGTGAAGGTGACCCAGAGGAAAACCACTGTCAAGGTGCAAGGATCAGTTGCCTATCCCTCTGGTGCTTGAGATAGCGTTCTCTGAGGTGGTCATCAATTTGGATGCAGAGGGTCAGCAGGGCATTGAACGAGCAGGTAGGCCGGGGGTGGAGAAACTCATCCCTGACCAGGTCTGAGAGCTCCTTTTGAAACAGAATGCACAGAGAGGAATCCTTCAAATCCATATCTGTGTCCCATCAACAAAATTCTCAGATGTAATCCAATACAGTTCGCTTGTCCTGTTTCAGGGCCAGGGGAGCCACTTCTGCTGCAGCTCGGTGGTGAGGTTTGTAAAAAAAAAGTGTGAATTCCTGGATGAACCTCACGTAGTTTATTAATTAGTTCTTATTATTTATATAGTGAAAGCAATGTACCTGGCACTGTACAATCCACAGTCAGAGACGGGTCCCTACCCTTAAGAGGTTTACAATCTGAGAGACAAAGGAGGGGTAAACATCAGGAAAGACAAGAGTACATTCATGAGAAGTTGCAGGCTACGTGCTTCACAGTGGGTGATTTCAGACGTTATGTGGTCCCGTTTCACCACAGTGGATTCCCAATGGTGGCGAGCTGCCCAACCACCCCCGTGGTCCAGGGAGGCCCCGAACAGATGTGATAGGACCGGGACCATGGCAGGGAATTGGACCGACAGACCACGGCCTGGGGCAGTGCAACAGAGGTGACGCCAATTCCCGGTCATGGTCAAAACACCCAAAAGGCACCAGGGAGCGGCGGGAGGCAGACATGGCTGGCTAAGGGCAAAGGAAGTCAAACGGGCCAAAAGGAAATGCCCACACAAGGGAAATGGGAAGGGAGGGGGAGGAGGGAGAAGAGCTGCCGAGGCGACATACACAGCAGGCACAGAGAGAACGAGGTCACAGTGGAACACAACACAAACACACGCCCGGGCACATACACACCCATATGGGAAAGGAAGGGAAGGGGGGACACAGTGGGACAGACAACACACACATCACATCGGGCACAGGGGGGAGAGAGGAGGGCGGGGACAGGGAGCAGGGTGGGAACTGGCCCAAGGGCAGGGCCGGACATGGGGAACGGCATCCAGAACCCCCACAACAGCACAGCATGCACAGGCACCCCACAGCTACACAGCCAGTCCTGGAACAGGGGGACCCCACATGGGCAGAGCACAGGCATGGGGGAAGCCACACAGAACAGGGAGCAGCCCGTGAATGGTCCAGGAGGCAGACAAGCACCCCAAGTGCCAGCGAGGGTGCGATGGATGGGATGGAGGAGAGCCAGAGCCGTGCAGTCGGAGGACGCCAGGAGGTGCAGTCCAGGGGGCTCCAGAACCCCCCTGTCACAGAGTCACCCAAGGGGGGGGCATGGGCACAGGAGGGATTGCAGGTGGATTAGGAAAGTCAGCAGCACCCCGGGGTGCTGGGTGCCGACTCAGAGATCAGGACACGGACACCGGAGAAGGCAGCCACAGAGGGGAACACTGGTTGCAGAGGTGGATGGTGGGGCCCATGGAGGGGGCCCGGAGCCACAGGCAGGGGCAGTGGAATCCCAGGAAGCAGTCAGCACAGCAGCAAGGCCAGGACATCATGGAGGGAGCAGGTAGTGACCCATGGCATCAGGGCGGAGGTGGAAGCTCACAGCGGGACCAGCAACTGGGGCCCGGAAGGAACAGCGGGCCTCACAGTCAGCTGCAGGTGGCCACGAAGGGGCCCGGGGCCAGGTGGCCCACCAGGTGCATGAAGTGGGGCCACTGGAACATGCCCCGATGGTATCCCAGTGCTGCCGTGTGGTGGGCGACCAGGTAGTAAGCCTTGAAGGGATACTGCATGGCGAGCGCCACCTGTACATCGGAATGGGACCACACACCAGCTAGCACCGCCAGCTCCGCCCTGGTGGGCTAGCCATAGTCAGCAGTGGGGGGCCACGGAAGGTGACCGAGCTCCAACAGGAAGTGATAGACCACCCAACGTGACCGCTGGTACCCACGGGCCCCATGAACACAGCCAAAGAAGGACATGGCCAGGGCGGGGCACCCCTCCATCAGCCAGGCCATGTACATGGCCAGGCTGCACACAGAGAGGGCAGACACGGTCTCCGCAGCCAACCACCCCACATGCGCGCACTTCATCTCAGGGATGTGCCCATTGGGAAAGGGACGCAGTCCCAGCGTCTCTGCATGCAGTCAGCAATTGCGGGCACTCACCTCATAGCCAAAGTAGCGCATGCCAGAGCTCAGACTCACATAGGCATCGGTGAGGCTGTCTGGGCAGCTTAGGAGCAATTGCATGGCCGGGGAAGGCCACAGGTCACACAGGGCCATGGTCTCTCAGAAGGTCCAGCTATGCGGTGTGCCAGGGGTGGAGGGGCCCGCGAGCACTGGGGAAGCCCTGCCAGTCATGGTTCAGCATGTGCCTGATACTAAATGTAAGGCAAGAGGGGCCCCACAATCCCTGGAGGGATGGGAGGGGAAGCAGGGGAGCTCCAAGGCCAAGCGATAAGGCCACAGGCCGCAACATGGCACGGCTAATGAACAAGGCATGGGGTGCGGACCCAGCACAGCTTCTGGCACCGAGCACACATACAGGACATCCGAAACACAGCTCAGGGTGGCGAGGACAACAGGCAATCAAAACACAGAGAGGTGGGAGGTGATGAGAGCAGGAATGCAGCTGCAGGCCGCACACGCCCAGGTGCAGGCTGGACCATGTGCCAGGCCACATGCAGGGGCTGGCTGGGAGGGGGGGCAGAGGTGACCTGGGGCCCCCTGCCTGGCAGGCAGATCGTGAACAGGGGCTGTGGCAACACGTGCCCCAGCCTATAATGGGTGCGGCTCCAACCCACCTGGGTCACCGTTCACCATGGAGCTGGGCCAGTTGCGCACCTGCGGGATGCACCTAGCAGTCTGCCCTGAGTGGTACCACTCACACACGCACCTCCTGCGCATCCAGACTGAAGAGGTGCACATGGCTGCCCGGCTGCGGGTGAGCATAGCTTGGAGCTCTGCTAGAGCCCAGACAGCCCACCACGGTCGCAGGCACTCCCTTGTCCAGCTCAGGGCCCAGCAGGCATCCAGAATGGCCAGGCAGGCCCTCATTCACGCCCGACAGTGGGCTGCAGTGCTCTGTGAGGCATCCGGCCAGCTCCAGTGGTGGAGAGAGACCATGAGCCGCACTGCCCAGCTCGCTATGCCCAAGGCCACCCAGGTGCAGGTGAGCATAGCTTGGAGNGAGGTGACCTGGGGCCCCCTGCCTAGCAGGCAGATCGTGAACAGGGGCTGTGGCAACACGTGCCCCAGCCTATAATGGGTGCGGCTCCAACCCACCTGGGTCACCGTTCACGCCCGACAGTGGGCTGCAGTGTTCTGTGAGGCATCCGGCCAGCTCCAGTGGTGGAGAGAGACCATGAGCCGCACTGCCCAGCTCGCTATGCCCATTGCCCAGTGACTATGGGTCATGGAGCGGACACAGGGGTGGTGGGCCAGGGCACTGGCTTAGTGGGACGAGGACACCTGGAGAGCGCACTTTCAGATGAACAGGCGCACCCTACTGTGACCCACAGAGCTGTTAATGCCCTGGCTGGAGCAGCAGCACACCCCCATGTGGACCCCCCATTCCCATGGTCCAGCAGGTGGCCATTGGGGTCTGGGCACTAACAGCGCCCGACTCCTGTCGGTCCGTCTCGCAGAATTTCGGTGTTGGGGTGAACACTGTCGCCGGTATACTGTGAGACATCTGTGAGGCAGTGGAGGGCATGCTCCTGGACCAAGCGATCCAGCTGATGGATCAGGAGGCCGTGATGGCCATCTTCGTGGCTGGAGGGTTCCCAAACTGCATGGGCTCCATGGACGGCACCCACATTGAGATCCTCCATCCCTCAGATGGAGAGGCCACGGAATATGTCAACAGACACAGGTACCACTCCCTCCAGCTGCAGGCAGTCATGGACCACCGGGGGCAGTTCATAGACATTTTCATGTGCCACTCAGGGTGCAGCCATGTTGCCTGGATCATAACCATCTCCCCCTTCTATGCCTGGATGTACCGCGGGGACTTTGCGGATATGGGGATGACCCGGATCAAGGGGGTGCTGATGCCCCCATGCATCCTGGAGGATCTGGCCTACCCACTCACCCGGTGGCTGATGAAGTGATACCCAGTTGCCAGGAGCCCTGTGGAGGCGCTGTACAATACCCGCCTGTGTGCAAGCAGGACCGTGGTCGAGGGGGCCTTCGGGGCCCTCAAGCAGTGCTAGAGGAGCCTCGTGGGCCACCTGGACTACATGGTGGAGACCTCAGCCATGGTGATTGGAGCCTGCTGTGTGCTGCACAATGTGTGCGAGGCCGATGGGGCTGCCCTCGCCTACCCCATGCCCTGGCACCCTCCTGGCCCAGCTACTCTCTATGTGAACACAGAGAACCCACGGAAGTACCGGTACGCAAAGCGCATCCATGCAGCCCTGGCCAGGCAGATCAGCCGGGAGGTCAAGGAGTGAGGGTGCACACCCCGGTCTCCACCACCCCACCAGCACCCTGGGCATGCCCCTCGATGCCCACCCACCTGCAGCCCCGGGCCCATGAACAGAACCACGCTCCCCCTTCCCCCCATCCCTGGGTCCCTCAGCCACCCTGTGGACGCTGTGGAGCTCTGGGAGCTCCCCTCCCCCCCGCTGTCCATGTCCCCAACAGTGTCCTGGGAGGCCTCAGTGTCCTGGGGGGCAGACGGTGGTGAGAGGATGGGTGGACCCAGGGCTGGAGGGGCCCCCCTTGGCGGCTGCTCCCTCTGGAGGCCTACAAGGACCGGGAGATGGATGCACGGGGCCAGCAGGTGTGCCGGCAGCTGGGGTGGTGACGGAGGCAGTGCCAAGGTGCCCGGCATCGGGACTGGGGCCGGCAGGTTGCCCAGCGGAGCAGCTGCCATCATGTACGGACTCATGGTCCCCGCGTGCAGGAGCAGAAATGTGCCAATATCGTGGGAGCAGTCCATCTTGGCCAAATGCTCCCTCACCATCCTGTCGATGGCCAGTTCCAGCCACCTAAATGCCTCCACCTGCCTGCTGTGCTCCCGGTGCTCCCACCTCTGTTCCAATCACACCTCTGCCTTCAGCCTCCGGTCCCTTGCCTCTGCTTGTTGCATGGCCTTTTCTGTGCCCGCCTCCATCTGATAGATGGCAGCAATCATCTGCACGCCCTGCTTGGTGGTTGAGCGGACTATGTCCTCCGCCTGCTCCTCCCTCCGGCGCCATACCCGTGTCCGGTGCTCCCTCATCCATTGTGCCGGGGCACGGGTCCAGCTTTCTGGNTGCCGTGTCCCCCCCAGGCCACCCTCCCCCTTCCCCCCATCCCTGGGTCCCTCAGCCACCCTGTGGACGCTGTGGAGCTCTGGGAGCTCCCCTCCCCCCCGCTGTCCATGTCCCCAACAGTGTCCTGGGAGGCCTCAGTGTCCTGGGGGGCAGACGGTGGTGAGAGGATGGGTGGACCCAGGGCTGGAGGGGCCCCCCTTGGCGGCTGCTCCCTCTGGAGGCCTACAAGGACCGGGAGATGGATGCACGGGGCCAGCAGGTGTGCCGGCAGCTGGGGTGGTGACGGAGGCAGTGCCAAGGTGCCCGGCATCGGGACTGGGGCCGGCAGGTTGCCCAGCGGAGCAGCTGCCATCATGTACGGACTCATGGTCCCCGCGTGCAGGAGCAGAAATGTGCCAATATCGTGGGAGCAGTCCATCTTGGCCAAATGCTCCCTCACCATCCTGTCGATGGCCAGTTCCAGCCACCTAAATGCCTCCACCTGCCTGCTGTGCTCCCGGTGCTCCCACCTCTGTTCCAATCACACCTCTGCCTTCAGCCTCCGGTCCCTTGCCTCTGCTTGTTGCATGGCCTTTTCTGTGCCCGCCTCCATCTGATAGATGGCAGCAATCATCTGCACGCCCTGCTTGGTGGTTGAGCGGACTATGTCCTCCGCCTGCTCCTCCCTCCGGCGCCATACCCGTGTCCGGTGCTCCCTCATCCATTGTGCCGGGGCACGGGTCCAGCTTTCTGGGACCCGTCGGGTCACCCTGTTGGAGTACACATTAGGGGTTAGTTAGGCACCCCAGCTGCCCGCCCCCTATCCCATGGCATGGCTGAGGGGTCATGGCCCCCCTCGGGTTGGTGGCCGGTACCCTCCCCCAGCATTCCCCTGCATCCAGACCCCCCTCCCCTGCACCGTGTGCCCTGGGTTACCCAGCCTCCCCCGGTGCCCTCTCCCCCCACCCCACTTGCCAGTGTGCCTCACCTGAGACCTCTGGCTGCTCCCAGGGCTGCTCTCCACCATCCTCCTTGCCTGCCTGGTGCTGGGGTATGCCATGTCCTGTGGTGATATGGGAGGGGCTGGGTGGGGGTGGGCTGAACGTATCCCCTGGTGGCCCCCCAGACCCCGTTCCCGTGGTCTGGGGTGCCCGGGGTTGCTGGGGGCAGCCCTATGCCTGGTGTGTCCCCCTTGGCCCATCCCCCCAGACCATCTCCCCTCCCACCCGATAGCTTACCCTCGATGTCAGTCTCAGAGCCCTCTGAGGCTGGTCCCTCTGTGTTACTGGGGTCCCCCTGTGTTCACTGGCTAAGGCTAACCAGTGTGCTGGTCATAAGGAGGAGGGGGAGGTTGGTTTCTGGGTTGCCTCAGCCCCGTGGCCCTTCCCCCTGTCCCCCCCTTTGCCAACCCACCCACCTCCCTTGGTGCCCCTGTGCCCTTGCACACACACCCCTTCTGTCCCCTTACCCGTTTCCAGGGTGCCTCGTCCCTCGGGCCAGTTGTCATCTCTGGGGCAGCCTGTCCCAGCTGCTGCTGCTGCTGCTGCTGCTGCTGCCCCTCTATTGATATTAGAGAAATACCGCCACCCCATGGAAAAGGTGTTTTATTATTTCAGTCATATCTCAAATACTGAAATCGGTTTAATTTTTGAGCTAAATAAGAGTTTTAAAGGTTGTCAATTGGAATAGTACTAGTGTAAATTCCAAATAGTTTTATGGTATTTTAATGAAAGAATTCTGTATAAATTAGGGACAGTTCTGGAAATCTAGGGGAGAAATTAGAGACTAAAGACATTAAGAATAAATGCATTTAATTAGTGAACTAAAGTTTATTTCAACATAAAGTTTGGCTTCAAATTATACCTAAATTATACCATTCAGAGGAATAAGTAGTTGTTCATTTGAATTGTGTCTTAATGAGGAAGTCAGTCTTATAAATCAGTGTTGCTCTAGAAATTTCTTTCTAATGTGAGTAGAATCAAGGCAGATATAGCATCTGTTCTTTAACAACTTCCTGAAAAGAATCCCTGTATAAAATTATGTAGAATTAATATAATTTAATAAAACTTCAGTGAAGCTAATACACTCTATCGAAGTGGGACAACGATTAGGACTGGTAAAAGGTTACCATGGTCTTGGTTCATAGAAGTAAGGAGGGGTGAAGTCAAAATAACCAAGAAGAAGATATGGCTGTGAAGATGTGGAAATCAAAAATATCTTTCCTTTGCATCATCTTTCATTTGCATCATCACTTGGCAAGAGACAAATCTCATGCTGATTGGAGAAAACCAGGTCACCCCCTGACCTGTTGACCACTGTTTGGAGGAACACATGGCAGCCATATTGCAAGACTCTCAGAAATCCTATAAGACTGGCAGGATATTGTTGGGGGGGAAAGGAGAGGAAGACACTTATTTGCTAACCAACATGCTGCTGGTCCAAGTCACCTGTGGGACTTAGTTTTTTTTCTTTTAATTAAAAGAAAATTAAATTTTCTTTTAATTTCCAATCTTTGCTTTTACTACTTTTTCCTAAGTCTTTTATTTTTCATTTTTAAAGCCCCTTTTCATTTTTAAAGCTACTTTAAAGATACATTTCTCTTTTTCTCTCATCTTTATTTTTATATTTTTATTTCCGTTTTTAACTTCATTTTTCTCATTTTTCACTCTTTTCAAGCCGTTTTTCTTTTTGCCCTAAAGTTAATTTTTTTAAAATTTCTTTTCCCATTTTTCAAGGGCAAGTCTTATTTTTCTTTAAGGTTTTGTCCCCAGGTGCAGACTTTTCTTTTCTTTTAGGGAAGCACTGTGTTATCTGTGTGGTGAGATATATTCTCCAAGAATATATACATTTGTAATCAATAACTTTTTTCATAGTGCTTCCATAGTGCTTTTATAGTAGTGTGTAAGTCATTTTGGCAGGGCAATAAATTGTAGTATTTTAGTAATAATAATAGTCTAATGTGACTTTTTGGTGAGGAAACTGAAGCTTTCCTATGGAGAACCCTGACCCCATGGTGGAGCTAATTTCTGGGAGAATCTTGGGGTAACAAATTGGTGGAGAATGCAGGCATAGAGCCCCCTAGTGATGGGACAAATATAAATTTTATTTTTAAAAAGCTTTTTTTTTTTAACCCCAACAGAAAAATTAAGGAAAGAACATTTTCTTTAGGGGAGGAAATAGGGAACCCTACTGCATGGTGCTATAACAATAGGAGCTTGGAATTTGGGGATTTTTTGGAATTGTAGGATGTTTTGATTTTGGGGGTCCTCTCCCTGATTTTTGGTTACCCAAGAGCAATTTAAAGCAGTTGGATTATATGGGCAACACTCCAAGGGCATACAGGTGCCCCGTATGTTACTTGAGTGGATATTTTTGTGAGCAACACCCTAAGGATATACAAGTGCTCTGTAGTAGGGATGTGCGAACAGAACCAAGTTCAGAAATTCGGTTCAGTTCAAAAATCGAGTTCAGTTCAGAAGTTCGGTTCGGTTGACTGAACTAGTTGAGTTCGGTAAAATTCTGAACTTCTGAACCAAGTTCGTACATTCAAAACTGGTGTTTTAAGCTGTTTTTGGCCTTCCAAACTAGTTTGGATTCGACCGAACAGTTTGGTCGAATTCTAGTTTAGTTCGGAAGTTCAGTTTGGTTAACCAAACTAGTCAAGTTCGGTCCAAACTCTGAACTTCTGAACCACATTCGCACATCCCTACTCCGTGGGTATTTCAGCTGGATTATACAGGCAACACCCCAAGGACATACAGGTGCCCCATAGGTTATTTGAGTGGATATTTTGTGGGCAACACCCTATGGATATACAGGTGCCCTGTAAGTATTTCAGTTGGATTGTGCAGGCAACACCTTAAGGATATATGGGTGCCATGTGGGTTAGTTGAATTGATATTTTATGTGGGCAACACCCTAAGGACATATGGGTATCCCATGAGAAACTTTAATTGGCAATTCTGTGGAAATATTGGAATAAATTGGAATATTTTGGGATTTTAGAATATTTTTTTCAATTTTGGACTTTGGGAGTTTGAATTTCAGGATTTTTGAATTTTAGGATTTTTGAATTTTGGACTTTGGGAGTTTTGAATTTCAGAATTCCTTAGATTTTAGGATTTGGGGATTTTGGACTTTGGGAGTTTTGAATTTCAGGATTTGGGGATTTTGAGTTCAGGATTTTTAGAATGTTTAGTCTTACAAAGGCTACAAGAGCATGCAAAAGTCTCCTGACAGGCCAGGGTCACAACCTGCTTTTGTCTGTGAGTTTTACCACAACAGATATAAAGCATGAACCCTACTAGTCTTGGGTCTGAGACTGGTGGTGAGGTGGGGTTTAACAAAGCCGCACTAGAAACTTCAGGAGAATGAGAGGTATTCAGGGGCCATGGTGCATTGGTCAAAGCAGAGACAGCCTTTCACACTTTTCATCCCTATTTATGGGTAAACAGGGACAGGACAAAGCTAACTGCTGCATGGGGTGTCTGGACTTCTGCTGCAGAACTCATAGGGGAGGTTCAGGCCCTGGAAGCAGAGGTGGCTGCTCTGAAATTGGAAAAACAGGCTTTGGCAGAGACATTTCAGGAGGCAGGTTGAGCTCCAGCGTCTCAATGCGTGGATGAGACATTGGTGCAAGGAGGAAGGCTTTAGTTTTATTAGGAACTGGGGAGCCTTCTGTGGAAAGGAGTGTCTATACAAACGGGATGGAACCCGGCTGCTGGTGCTAAAAATTAAACATGTGATAGAGCAGTCTTTAAACTAGAACCTGGGGGAAAGCCGACAGGCACTGCGGAGTGCACAGTTTGGGCTGTGGCATCTCCAAAGGATGTTACTTTAGAGGAAGTAGAGTATCTTAAGACTGAGGATAAGATAAATGACAAGGGATTTCAGGAGGAACGTGGGGGAGAACAGACAGATAATGATTCCAGAGTGCCTGTTTCAGTTACCTATAATGTGCCCATTAAGAATAATAATAAAAAGAATGCATTTAAGCATCTATATGCTAGAAGTCTAAAAAGTAAGATGGAAGAAATAGAGTTTATAGTGCTAAATGAAGATCTAGACGTTATAGGCATCACAGAGACCTGGTGGGATGAGGATAACCAATGGGACACTGTAATACCAGGGTACAAGATATATCGAAAGGACAGAGGAGATTGTGTTGGTGGTGGGGTGGCTCTGTATAATGACAGCACTGAGGCAAGTAGAATTAAAATTTTACAGGATGCAAACTGTTCCTTCGAATCCCTATGGATTGAAATTCCAGATATCAAGCAGAGGAGGATAGCAGTGGGGCTATACTATTGCACCCCTGACCCGAATAGAGAGACTGATTATGTAATGCTAACAGAGATTAAACAGGCTACTAAAATTGGGAACATAATAATAATGGGTGACTTCAACTACCCCAATACTGACTAGGTGAATGCCTCCTCAGGGCGGGATGTGGAGGTAAAATTTCTGAATGCCATAAATGACTGCTTTTTAGAGCAATTGGTTCCGGAACCAACAAGGGGAGGAGCTACTTTAGATCTAGTCCTAAGTGGCACACAGGAACTAGTGCAAGGAGTAACTGTGGCTGAGCCACTAGGCAATAGCGATCATAATATAATCAAATTTGACATAG
>QEPC01009348.1:1118015-1145243 GCA_003113815.1 Sphenodon punctatus | reverse complement strand
GCTAACCACCCTTTAACCACCCTTGGTGGTCATTTATGCATGTTTCAGGGCTGCATAGGGCACCAATACAGCCCTGCAATATGCATAAATAACCACCAAGGGTGGTTAAAGGGTGATTAGCGTCATGTCTGTTTTCACCCATTGAAGGAGCGGTTCAAGAGTTACAGAGAATCAGTCAACAACAGTGTTCTGGAAACCAAGGGAGTGTAGCGAATCCAGGAGGAGGCCATGATAGACAGTGTCAAAGGCAGCAGAAAGGTCAAGGAGAACAAGAACAGAGTAGAGGCTCTTAGACTTAATTAAGAGAAGGTCATCGGTTATTTTGGCAAGGGCAGTCTCAGTCGAATGGAGAGGGCAGAATGGAGAGCTTGCCAGTAGTGGATCATCACACTCTATCAGCAGTATAGCCCAGCTTAAGACGTTGTCAGTTAATAGACTTGGAATCAACCCAACATGATGCCAGTCACTGACATAAGTACAAAGATGCAGGGAAAACATCAGGCGACATTGAGTGAAGAACCCCCAATAGCTCCTTTGGTTCCCAGCAAAGCAATCTGGAAGAGGCACAGCCTCTTCTCGGAGCTGTGGGAAGTCTGGCTGATCTGACGGAGAGATATTCCCCGTGGCTGGTGGGCTAAGCTGGCTCATCAAGGTGGAATTCTGCCCCAGTAGGGAGTAGACTTGATGCTGAAGGGACTATAACATGGCCTTTGAGCTCTGCCATGGTCAGGACATCAACCTCCATAGCGGAACCTGGTGGGCCTTTCAAGCTGGCATAGGAGTGGCTGACTAGTCCCCAAATGGCTGGGGCACTCACCAAAGCAAGCAGGGGGGTCCAAATTCAAGGTTATTCCATGGCTGTGGTCAGGTTCTGGAAGGTAGTTTGAAAGCACAAGTGGTTCAACTGGGCAGAGAGGAGAATCCAAACTCATAATCAAGTGGCAGGTCAAGGTCCGTTACTGGAAAAACAGTCTGAGGGAAGAGGACAATTGGTAGCTGGATTTGTGACTGGAGGCTGGAGCGGGCCGAGGAAACCAAGGGCCAGGTTTGTGGCTCGATGCTGGAGCAAGCTGAGGAAACCAAGGGCTGGGTTGGTGGCTAGAGCAGGCATGTTAACAGGGAGCGGAACAGAGGTATCAGTAAGCCAGGGCAGGAGATCTGCACAGTTGACAGGTCAATGAGGAAATGACTTCCTTCCCCTTATGTAGGGGAAGATAAACACTAGGGGTGGGACCCCGGGCCCATTACCGGCTACCGGATTTACCGGTTACCAGTTCCACGAAAACCGGATTCCCGGATTAAATCCGGTATACCGGTACCGGATTTATTTCATTGGTTTCAATGGGGCGCTGTGTCCCCATTGAAACCAATGGAATAAATTCCTCCCCCTCCCCCTCCCCCTCCCAGGCTGCGTGGGTGGAAGGGGGGACACCCCCCACCCACCCTGCCCAGCCTGGCTTTTTGTTTTAAAAAAGAACAGAGTCAGACCCGGACCCGGAGGCGAAGGCGAGCCCACCCCCCAGCACCAGCGGCCGCGGCGTCCCCGCAGCCGCCGGTAAGTATGACCCGATCCCTGGGGGGGGTGGGGGTGTTTAACACCCCCACCCCCCCCAGGGATCACCCCTACAGCGCGCTTGCCGCTTACCTTGGGGAGCTCCGGCGGCGGCGGGCGGCCCGGCGGCTTCAGCGCCGGCTGTGGCTGCCGGCTTCAGGACGTTCTAGGCCTTCCGGTGAAACCCGGAAGTGCACCGGAAGGCCTACAGCGTCCTGACGCCGGCAGCCACAGCCGGCGCTGAAGCCGCCGGGCCGCCCGCCGCCGCCGGAGCTCCCCAAGGTAAGCGGCAAGCGCGCTGTAGGGGTGATCCCTGGGGGGGGTGGGGGTGTTAAACACCCCCACCCCCCCCAGGGATCGGGTCATACTTACCCGCGGCTGCGGGGACGCCGCGGCTGCTGGTGCTGGGGGGTGGGCTCGCCTTCGCCTTCGCCTCCGGGTCTGACTCTGTTCTTTTTTTTAAATAAAAAGCCAGGCTGGGCAGGGTGGGTGGGGGGTGTCCCCCCTTCCACCCGCGCAGCCTGGACTCGGGGAGGTTTTTTTTAAAAAAAACTGTTTTGCTGGGGCTTTCATTTTTTTGACATTGCAGCCATTTTTAAATGGCTGCAATGTAAAAAAAACCGGCACACCGAAATCCGGTACCGGGGCCGGATTACCGGGTCAAATCCGGTAATGCCGGTACGCCCGATACCGGCATTATCGGATACCGGTAGATCTGGAATTCCCACCCCTAATAAACACCCTACTCCTCCCCTTTGGTTCCAGGGCTTTTTCTTATTGGCTGACGATGAAGCAAAAGGCCCTGTGTTGGTGATACATGCAGGGCAGCATCCTTCTGGCTAGTGGATGGTAAATCCAGTCCTAGTGCTACCTGAGGTTCTGTGCCTTCCCAACTAGTGGATCGTATTCCCAGATCTGGTGATACTTAAGGCTCTGTGCCATTCTGGCTAGTGGATGAAGTTTCTGTGTCTGGTGCTACCTGAGGCTCTTTGCCATCCTGACTAGTGGATAATGCCACAGTGCCCTGCTGGGACCCTGGAGTGCTGGAGAAGGTGACATCAGGCAGTTGACATAAGAACATAAGTAGTGCCATTCCGGGTCAGACTAATGGTCCATCGAGCCCAGCATCCTGTTTCTGATAGTGGTCAATCTCAGTTGCTTGGGAGAAGTACCCAACAGGTCATAATGGGGCAATCCATTCCCTGTTGTTCACTTCCAGTTCCTGAAAGTCAAAGGTTGCATCCCCCAAACTAAATCCCTAACCTAAAAGGTCCCAGAGTTTAGCAAGTTGGGAGGATTAGCTCTTTCCTGTCTTAACTAGGTACAACAAAACTAGTAAAATTAGGTTTAAGCATTCCCCCCTTTAAAGGGGTGGGGGGGAGGAGATACAGACAGCAGTCCAGTAGCAGGATGGGGGCTATCTAGTCTTTTGCACCAGGTGCAACATATATGATTTTCTTCCTGTTTGGGAGAGATCGTATGTGTGAACCTGGTGCAAGCGCTCCCAGCTCTAGGAGAATGTGTGCAGACTCTGGAAGCAGAGCTGGAGGAACTGAGGCAGACAAAGGTATATAGAAGAGTGCTTCAGGGACATAGTAGAGTGGTCCCACCTCCACTCTGGCAGTCTCTGTGCTGCCTTGGAGGAGAAAGGCCTCTAGGAAGAAGACCATCAGACTGGAATAGCAGGAAGTGATCCCGTAGCTGGGACCTGCCTTCCAGACGATGTGTTATTCTCTTGCACGGAAATTACATCTCCAGGGGGTGTCAGGTAGGAATAGGATGGCTGTGGTCGTTGGTGATTTGATTATTAGAAATGTAGATAGCTGGGTTGAAGCTATCAGGTGATGAGGGAAAGCTGACAGGTGCTGAGAAGCATGTGGTTCAGACAGAGACATCTCCAAAGGATGTTGTTAATTTGGGGAAATTACAGTATCCTAATATAGAGGTTTGGAAAGAAGCTGAAGAATCTCAGGTTGAAACTGGTGCAGAACAGACAAATATAAATGATTCCAAAATACCTGAAACAGTTTCTTATAATGAGCAGATTAAGAATAAGAATAAAAAGAATACATGTAAGCATCTATAAGCAAAAGCTAGAAGTCTAAACAGTAAGATGGGAAAATTAGAGTCTATGGCACTAAATGAAAATCTAGACATAATAGGCATCTCCAAGACCTGGTTGATGAAAATAAAGGCAATGAGACACTAACACCATGATACAAAATATATAAAAATGACAGTAGATCAAGCTGGTGGTGGGGTGGCTCTATATGTTAAGGGAAAAAAGTTTCCAACATGGTAAAACAGCACAGGTTTGGGGGCAGAATAGACTCCATAAACATTTTAACCACAATGACCATAAAATTGAGGATGACTATTAACTTCTCTGGTAGGAGAGTGCTGGATTCAGCACTGATCCCTGCACTTAGAATTTGGAACAAATAGCTCCTAATTGGGGCTCCTCACCCCACCCTCACCCCCGTGTTCTGGAGCAGCCCCTGCGGACCGCTGAGGGTGCCCTCCTTGAGGTCCCCCAGGTTTCTCTTACAGGGACCGTAGAAAGGGCATTCTCGTTGGCCGCCCCAAGACTGTGGAACTTCCTCAAGGTGGAGGCCTGTTTGTTTCTGGATCTCCCCTCCTTCCACCACTGTTTTAAAACCTGGTTATTCCCCCAGGCGTTTGACAGGGGAGAGGGGTAGTGGGAGGGGGTTGGTTGTTTTTTTTAGTCTTTTAGCCACAGATTTAGTTGTTTTATTAGGTGTGTATATGTTTTTATATTGTTGTTTTGTTTTTATGATGTTAGCTGCCCTGGGGTGCCTGAGGCACGAAGGGGGTGGGATATTAAATTTTATTAAATAAATAAAATAATTAAACTAGAATATTTTTCTAAAAAAGGACTTAAGTAAAAGGGCAATTTGTTTTAAGAATTGAGATTAGAAATGAATTTAACATTTTTATCACTACTTTTTCTCACACATCTGAGATGCTATGTTAGGTTTTGGCGGGGGTGGGGAATCCCTCCTCGCAAGCGGCGGCAGAAAGATAGAGGAATTACAGTGCCAGAAAAAGGGGCGGAGCCCCAGCCAATGCGCAGGGACTTGCCCCCACATAGGGCATCAGGGAACAAGGGGGTGGAGCCAGCAGAAGCGCTGCGACGCTCTGAGCGTCTGTGGCAGCAACGAGGGCAGCCCGGTTAGGATAAAAGGGGGACAGAGACTCTCAAGCAATGCCGGCGATCAGCGTTGCTGTGAGACTGGCCCCCAGCGCTTGGTGCAGCATTAGGATTTAGTTGTGGAAGAAGAACTTGGCGAGTGTGGAGAGACTGAGGCGAGAGTGAGTGAGACTGAGTGTGTATTGGTGAAAGGTGTGATTGAAGGAGTGTTTGTGAGTCACTGTGTTACCCTTATTGTCTGGGCCCCCTCCGTTTCCCTCCTCGTGTGATTCCCCTTCTGCCTCCAACCCCGCATTCCCCGCGGGCTTTCTTCCCTCGTCCCCCCCACTGCGTGACACCACTATTACCCCTCTTCCTTCCCGGAGCAGTGGGAGTGTGGGGTGTTAGGGTGGTGGATATTGGTGATAGAGCGGCAACAGATGTGGTGGTGGCTGAGTGGGGGCATTGCTCAGGGCCTCATTGTCTCCCCCCCTATGATGATCTGTGCCTCGTTCCTCTTGTGAGGGATTTTGGGCCACATAAGAACCTGAGGGTGTTTTCCTCGCATTGTTGAGCTTGCCCCTTGCAAAAGGGGGTTTTGAGTGTGGGTGCTTGAAGGTGTGCTGACTTTCCAGGGCCAACTTCCTTATTCCCCTACCCTAACCCTTACAGCTACTGGATGCCAGGCTAGCAACAGAAATAGTAACCTGGCCAGCACTGGCCAAAGCTTGCTCTCATTCAGAAAAATTGTATATATAAAATATCAGGACTTACTGTTGTCTGATTTCTCTCCTGTTTCTTCAAGGCAGCTGGGAATTTTGGGGCAGAGTAGCAGGGGCCTCTCTAGGCCAGGATTGGAGTGCACTGGCAAGTGTGTGTGTGTGTACATACGCACAGTTTCATCTTAACATTAAATAAAGAACAAAGAGCCTAAGTTATTTGGTGTGATGGGAGACGGGATGAAGCAGTACCCTGTGGGCAGAGCAAGAGAACATTTAATCTCCTTTTAAACCTGGAGCAAAGTGAATGCAAAACAGATTTATCATTCTAACAGATCAATCCAGCAAGTCAACAGGGGGCGGGGAGCACAAACCATTCATTACCAAAAATGGAGCACACTAGCAGGGTAGACACCTGCAATTATTTAAATCAAATATTATGTTTCATTAACTTTTAAATATATAATTAATAAACATTTCTTCCTCTCTTTATTAAGTCTTACTGGGCGGGACATGCAGGAAACTGCTGTCCAAGCTTCTGTCCTCCATAGTGTTGGTGTCATGAGGGAGGTTTCTTGTGTGATGTTGGGTGGGGTTGACCCCCTCTTGTGCGTCATGAGGGGGGTTTCTTGTGCTTTGAGCCAATACAGTATTGTACTTCATGTGCATATCCTTTAAGAGCTCCCCAGGGAGCTCCCGGCAGGGCTGTGGGTGGGATCGGAGCAGTGGCTGGGCTGCGGAGCTGTATGCTGGCATGGGTGACCTCCCCAGTTCATACGGGCAGGGAATATGCACAAGACTGCTCTTGAGTGGCTTCATTCCTTCCTGTCAGGGAGGTTTCAGTGGGTGGTAATGGGCAAATGCTCATTGTCGCCCCGTGATGTCCCCTGTGGAGTCTCACAAGGTTCCATTCTGTCTTCTCTCATTCAACATGTATATGAAGCTGCTGGGCGGGATCATTCAGAGGTTTGGATTGAGGCATCATCAATATACTGATGACACCCAGCTCTACCTCTCTTTTCAGCTGACCCATGTCCTGCAGTCTCGGTGCTTACCCGTTGTCTGACTGTTGTGGGAGACTGGATGAGGGTGAGTCGACTGAAGTTGAATCCTGACAAGACTGAAGTGATGATGGTTGGCCGGCCCTGTGACTTGTGGGGGATAGGGACCCCGGTTATTGATGGGATCTGGCCCTGCCTGACTGCTTAGGTTCACAGTCTTGGAGTGCTCCTGGATCCATCACTGTGCCTGGACCTTCAGGGGTGGCGGTGGCCAGGAGTGTTGCTCACCAAATTCATCTGGTGAGAAGGCTGAGGCCTTTTATTTCTGATTCAGATTTGGTAACCATCATTCATGCCTTCATTTCTTTGAGGCTATACTACTGCAATGTGCTCATCTTTGGGCTGCCCTGGAAGACTGTTAAGAGGCTGCAGCTGGTGCAGAATGCAGCAGCCTAGCTCCTTTTGGGGACGAGTCACCAGGAGCACATAACATCAGTGCTCCATAATCTGCACTGGTTGCCTATTGTCTTCCAAGCACAATTCAAGGTGTTGGTTTTGATCTTTAAAACCCTAAATGACTTGGGACCCACTTATCTGGAAAATCGCCTGTCCTACCATGTCCCATCGTGACCTCTGTGGTTGGCTGGGGATGCCCACCTGGAGATGCCAGTTTTTAATTTGGTCTCCATGGCAAAGAGGACATTTTAGGTCACCACTCCACAGCTGGGGAACTCCTTCCCCTGGGAGGTTCATTTATGCCCAAGCTTGAGCTCATTTAGGAGGCAGTGTAAAGCAATTCTTTTTACAAGGGCTTTTGCCAGTGTGGGCTAGGGTAGGGCAGGGAGTCAGGAGGTAAGAGGGTTGGGGTGGAAAGGGGTTGGGAGGGATGGTGTGGGGTTATGGGGTGTGTGAAGTTTATATTTATTGTTTTCATTTTTATATTTTTGTATTATTGTAAGCCGCCCTGAGTTGCCTTTGGCAGGAAGGGTGGGGTAAGAAGTTTGAATAAATAAAAATGGTGCATGTGTGGGCACCCCACACCCATGTCACTCTGCAGCAATGAACACCTCCCGCTCCCATGGTGCTCATTTAAATATATCCATAGTCTTGTCCCACCTTATCTTTCTACATTTGTTTCCCACTACATTCCCTTGAATTCTAATTGGTGCTATGGTCATGAATCAAAAGCCATGTGCAGAGATGATCAAGTTGATGCCATTGTGGAGCAAAGGGAGTTGAGGTAGTATCAGCAATAACAGTAGCATGGAAGGGAGTGGGGAAACAGAGAAAGGATGTGGTGCACTGTTGCCTAGACGTTAATGCCAGTGCAATGGTGTGAATGACCGCACAGGCCAACTGAGAATTGGGGGCCCAGGCAACTAATACAGACCCAGGTTTTATCCATTTAGCCTTTTAAAAGGGATTGACTAGGGGTGTACACCAGGGCCCCATGTCGTTTTCCGTTATCGTTTTCGTTATTAAAATGTGTCATTTTTATTAATAACGAAATGTCATTTTTTGTTATCATCATTATTGGTACCGATTTCAAACATAGATTTTGTTTTTGGTATTGGTATACACACTATCTAGACTTATTTATATGATACATAATGTATATGTATATTTATATAATATATACATAATCTAAGCTAAACCTAACCTATGTATAATACAAAATATTCCTATCATATATATACACACATAAAATAAAAACAGCCTAGTATCTAAATATCTTATATATATATATATATATATATATATATATATATATATACATATACACACACACACACAAGTAATATCTATATAATATATGGACAGGGGGAGACAGACCGGGGTAGGGAAAAGGAAAACTCAGAGGTATATCCGCTATCTCTAATCTATCTCTATTCTATATCATCTAATATATATCTAAACTATACCACCTACATCTAATCTAATCTATCTATCTACACAGGGGGAGACAGGCAGGGGAAGGAAAAAGGTAAAATGTAAGGAATAAGGATTGGAAAGGTAAGGTGGTAGGGATATATATGGGAGGATTTTTAGTGCAAGCACCAGCAGATTCTGCAAATGCACCCTGACAAAGCAATAGATAACACAGAACCAGAGTCAAGCAGTATAAAGGGTTGCAGTGCCCTCCCTCAGAGTTTCCCTGATTGGTTCTGGGAGACAGGAGGCATTGAGCAGTCATAGGGTGCCATTCAACTGCCTGGGACCTGCTTACACGGCTCATTGGTCAGCCATTACATCCATCAGGTCCTTCCCTTCCCATCACAGGCCAGGTTCAAGAGTTCAACACTGTTTCTAGCTCTGAGATGTCTGCAACCTCCTCTCCTCACCTCATTCCCCTAAAAAAAAAAACCTGCCAGGCTGCTAGGCAATAACAAAATCAATAACTAATTTTGTTATCGTTATTGATTTCATTATTTTTTGTCATTTTCATTATTGCAATAACGATAATGAAAATGACAAATTTTGTTTTCGTTACTGATATAACTAACATGACATGTACACCCCTAGGATTGACTAAATCTGTCTGTAGCCAGTTCTTTAACCACAAGACCACATGTCCCTCTCAGGAATCCTGGTTTCTGCTACTCTCTAGCATCAGCCATGTGACCCACTAGCAAACTGCTCCTCGTGAATTATAACAACCTGTTATCGCTACCAGTTACTCCCCTCATTCAAGTGATTGAACTTATACTGTAGCTCTGCATTTCCTCGAGTTCAGAACCCATTGACAACCCATGTGTATGATTATAATGCATAGGCTTTAGGCACAAGGGGCCTACATCTAGCAGGGAGGAATTTGCCCCCTAATGTGTATTTATTTGGATTTATACCCCACCACTTTCCACAAGCCCAGAACATCTTACAAGCATTCAAAAATATAAAAATGAACCATATAATAGTCCAATTAAAGCCACTCCGACCCTCACACCCCCCCAACTCTATCCCAGCCTGCCAAAAGCCTGACCAAATAAGTATTATTATTATTAGACATTTATAAAGTGCCAGTCGTATGACCTGGTGCTGTACAGAACATAGAATTAGATGCGGTCCCTGCCTGTGGCTTACAATCTAAAAGACAAAGACAAAGGGGGGGAGACAGGGAGAGGGGACAGTGGGAGAGACATGGGAGAAGACAAACAAACATTCAGGCGGATGCGAGGTCTCAGGTGCGTGTGCTTGGCTTGGTTACAAAGAAGTTGGTAGCAGCAGTCAGCAGAGGAGGGCCAACAGTAAGAGTGGGGGGAAAGACTAGCAGGCATTGGGAAAGGCAGCATGGAAAAGGTGGGTCTTGAGGAGGGATCTGAAGGAGCAGAGGGAGGAGGCCTGACGGATCTTGTCAATCTTTCAGGTGAAGAACGATGCAAGATCCTGAGCAGCAAGGGAAGAGGGCGGAGGAGGGCAGGGGGGGGTTAAGAAGGGAGTGAAAGTAGAGAAGTAGGTTTTGCATTGCCTTCTGAAGATGCTCGGGCTTTAACAAGCCTGCAGGAGAAGGGAGTTCCAAACCTGTGTGGAAGCCACAAAGAATGACTCTGCAAGCCCATGTTTTTTGGACCTGGTGCAGTGGTGGAACCTGGAAGAGGGTGCCCCCGACTGACCTAATGGAGTGCAGCAGAAGGCAGTCTTTTAGATCTTTATGTACAAACCTCTCTCTTAAGACCCTGGATGAACTCACACATAACTCTGCTAAATTCCGATGTCTGTGGAGCTTGTACTAATTTCCAAGGTGGCTTCTGGGAGAGAACAGATTCCCAACTCCTGCCTCTTTCAGCTGTGCCCCTTACATTCCCCTTTCAAAAAGCACAAACATTCTAGGATCAAAAACCTTTCATTTAAGAGAGGAGTTAGGGCTCTTACAAATTCAGTTGTGCTCCAAAAACCATGGAAAATAAGTTAAATCTCCTGCCTTAACTTGTGCACCATGTAAGCAGTAAAGACGTCATACAGTCTCACACATATTGTGGTCACTTACAAGGCTCCATGCACCCATGCTTTGCCTTGGTCTTTCAGCCCCAGTCCTTTTTTTCTGCAGGTTGAGGTCAACACTGAAGCTGGGGACAGCAGATTCCCTGCTTTCTCTATATGCTTTAATTTGGGTTGGGGAGAACAGGACAACTAAGTACTTGGGGGCTGTAAATGGGGGGCAGGAAAGGCTGATGGATGCAGGAAGCGTAAGGGAGACAAGACTGGAGGCAATCGGTCAGTGGGGGAAATGTCTGTATGAGGAGGGGGCAGCCAGGTGTTAGGGGAGCATTTATGGGGGACAAGGCTGAGAAATGGATGATGTGTATGCACAGACAAGGCTGGAGGGCAGGCAAGGCTTGGAGAAATGTATGTATTGGCAGTGGCGAGACAGGTGCTGGGAGGGGTATATACTGGGGGACAAGCCTGAGAGATGGGTAATGTATATTATGGAGAAGGCATGGGGCAGCCAGGGGTGGGGAGCAGTGTTCTCATAGGGAAGAGGTACCCAGGTGTTGGGGGGGGGAGTATATATGAGAGGGAGAAGTCAGAGATGGGTGATGTGTATTCAGGGACAAGGTTTGGGGGTCAGTCAGGGGTGGGGGCAAAGTGTATGTATGTTTTTCTTATGTGCTTTCAGTTGGGTTGGGGACAACTGGATATCCAAGTACTGGTGGGGTGTGTGGATAAGGTTAATGGGTACAGGATGTGTACTGGCAGACAAGACTGGGGACAGCCAGGAGTGGGAAACAGTGTGTGTATGGGCAATGGGCATCCAGATGCTGGGAAGGTGTTTATGGAAATGTCATAAACCTTGGAAATGAATGAAATCTTTCATAGAGACATACACACACACACACACACATATATATTTATTTATTGCATTTATATGCCACCCCCTCCTGCACAAGCATCTCGGGGCGGCTAACAGCATTTTAAAACACATAAAACTTTAAAATTCACACTAACCCAACAATAAAGCCCCCATTTGTCATTTTCATTATGGCTCGGAGTCAGTCAGGGTGGGCAGCAGTGTGTTTAGGAGCTATCAATGAGGGGGGGAATTATAGCTACAGTGGAGACAGGAATTAAGTCCATAATATTGGAGTGGGGAGGAGCTTGCTGTCCCCAGCTTCACTGGCCTTTTTTACATGGCCCCTGCAGAGTGAGGGTCCGTGGGTTCTCCAGTGGGTGTAAGACCCTTAACTCCTCGCCTAAACCAAAGGGTTTTTTGACCCTAGAATATATAGGTTTCCGGGTGTCGACCATGAGGAGGGTGTTCTCAGTGGCTGCTCCGCGGCTGTGGAACTCCCTCCCATTGGTAAGGCATTTGGCAATAGGGGTTGGGGGCTTGTGTGCAGTTGTGAGGAGGGAAAGTTTTTTTGAAGAGGGGTTTTATTGGTTTTAAGCTGCCCTGAGTCATCATGGGAAGCACAGCATATACGTTAAAATAAATAATTAATATATGTATACAAATGTATATATTTATATATAAATGACCCTTCCTCCCCCCATGTGTGAATGTCTTTCGAGTTTGTGGAAATACTGAAATGGGGAGGGGCTGTGGATGTGCTACAGCAGCTAAATTCATTCTGCATTCCTTGTTCAGGAAACCGAGAGTCAGGTATATGGTTGGTGAGCTCTAGGACCTAGGGGAACAACAGTAGCAGCCAATAACCAGTTAGTCTAACAAGCTCCTGGATAATCATGGTGGCTGTGGAGAAATGCAGCTGAAAGAGCCTTTCAGTGCCAGGAGCAATCTGTCACTTCACGCATCTTACCCTGTCTTTTCTAGCACAAAAGCATCTGAGTTGCAAGCCAGTGTAAGGAGCAAGGTCGTTTTCCAGGCATGCTGTGGTATTTCTCTTTATTACTGGGGACATGTTACCAGCTTAAGGCACTGTCCAGCCTGTGCAGGATGAATTCCAGGCTCACCTCTTTATGTTGCTATAATTTAAGAGGAGGGAGAATTCCTATTACAAGCTCAGTGTTTCCCGGGATTTATATATCAGCTGTTTTCAATTCACTTTGGGGCTGAAACTGGCTGCATAAATTCACAGGCAGGGAGCAACTATTTTTCTTCTAGAATGTCTAAGTCTGTAGCTTTTCGTTTTACTATAAGATGATGAAAGAATTTGCGTGCGTGCGCTCTCTAATGCTCTCTAGGTCTGGGTTGTAAATAAGTCCACTTCTAGAAGTGAATTAATTTGCACAAGTTTATTACTGTAAATGAATAAAGCTCCAGCAGACCTAAGACAAAAAAAATTCCTTGTGTGCCAGTTTGCTTCTATTTTAACTGTACACAGACCAAACCCTGTGATGTAGAGGCCAAAGGCAATATCTGGGCATTGGAGTCTAGAAATCAACCTTGAGCCAACATCTGTTTACCACCCTTGACCCTTTCAGCTCACACAGTTGGAGTGGGTAAATCAACCTAATCCCATCCATAGGCGACTTAGAGGGGTACAGGAGCACACACACACACACACACACCCCAATTTTCAGAAGCCCTATAGAGCTCCTGCCCAGTCTCTACTCCTGTGTTTCCCACTGCCCACCCCCCATTAACAGTTACCAGTCACCTATGCTCCCATTGAGCCTTGCCTGCACCTGGCAGCTACCAATCTCAGAGCAGGATTAATTCAGGGGCTACTGCTTGGATCATGAATGTTGAGCCTCTCTCCAATAACGAATACAGCCCCAGACTCTCCCCACCTTCCCTGCACTAGTGCCAGGTCCAACCCTAGTCAGAGAGAGGGGGCTACTGCTGCTGGAGCAGAATGAGCTAAGAGAGCCCCCCAAACTCTACAACAGCCCAAGGTCTCCATTGCACTGGAGCCCTCTGATCTGTTTACTGTTTACTCTGGTCTAGCCAGTCACTCACTCCTGTTTTTTTTGTTTAACTCATCATTGATCTTACTTTGATGTAGTCCAATAAAACATGTTGACAAGACCAATCTGTGTTGGCCGGTAGCTCTTGTAACAGCAACCTTCAGTGGCGTCTATAAAGAGGGGTTAAGCATCCTGCCAGTAATACGTGGATTAGCCCTTTAGACCAAGCACACTAGTGGTGTTCAATTCATCTCCATGACTGGGATTAGGAGTGATTTCCTGTTTCCTCTGCTAGTGGCTGTACACAGATAGCTGGGCTTCTCCTCACAAATTCTACCCTAATGCTGTAAGGACAGGGCTGGCAACAGAAGCAGGGAGCCTTTCCCAGCTAGCTCTCTTCTTCAGTTCCAGCCTGCATTTACCGGGTATGGAAGCTGTTCCTGCCAGCTGCTCAGTGGGTCCTTGGAAGGGAGTTGTGGGTTCCTTGCATGTAAGAGCCCACATCAAAGGGGCTATAATCACCAGTGGTGCTAAATAGCATCATGATTAACTGTTCTAGGACAGCTGATCCCAGTCTACCACTCTGACAACACAAGTCTCCATTTATAGTGGAATCAGATTTACATTTACCACCAGCCCCTCTGCTCCTATCTTTGATGACACTGAAGAGCTATGCCAAAGGGCACCGTAACAGGGCATCACCCTGTTAGGGCAAATTCCTATAGGATCTCTTTCCCAAACCAGTTTCTTCCTCACAGCGCACAATGTTTTATTTAGACCATGCACACACCAATCCTTCACCTTACAGGGGTTTCCAGACACCTGTTATGAAGGCCCCCTGGCCTGGCACATTCCCTACTGGCCAGATCCCTTCTGTGCTGAGACCCAATGGTTGGCTCCATGGGCCACAGGGTTGGCTACTTTCTACTGAGCCTCCTCAAAGGCAGAGCCCTCTGACTTGCTACCTCTCCCCGGTGGTCTACTTGTATGCTTCCCAGCTCACCTTTAGCCTGAGGCTCAGCTGGCTTGCACAGCCACACACAGGTGGAGCCACTCAATTGACCTTAATTGATGCCTCATCACTTTGCCCCTTAAAGGGCCAGATGCTTGCTGGAGCTCAGCTTGCTCTCAGGACTGCATGCCTGAAGCGACTAATCCTAGCCCCACAGACTTGCTCCTGCAAGGATTTAAGTGACTTTTGCATATCCTCCCCCTTGGCACAGCCAACTCGGCAAGTTAGTTTGTTCCCAACATCTGCATAATTCCTACAAACCACATTTAAACAGAATAATCATCAATACAATACACAGTTTAGCCATTAATAATCTCTCCCAAATAACACATCAACATAGTTGCCATACACTTCTTCCCCCAGCCTTTCCTCTAGCTTGTCAACTTGGTCCAACATTCTTTCTTCCTCAGGACCACATGGTTAGCCTTGAGAACAGCAATCCTCCACCTCTGCTCCAGCATGCTAGCTAAGAGATCAGTCATGGTAGCCTTCTCAGAAGTCATGGTAGCCAACAGAACTCAAATGTCCTATTGGCTGAGTTTGGGCTCCATGAGTTATGCTACTGGGTGAACCTAATCCTTTATTGGGTGGAGGTGCTTCATCGCCAATCCCACTGGGACCTCCCTTGGCCTGCCCAAAACTGGTCTTATTCTTTTCCCAGCCTCACCCTTCCTGGATGCACTACAGCTTGGGGTGTTCCTTTTGTTTGAGTTCCACTGGCCCAATACTGCAGGGCATCATAGGATGGAGTCACCACTCCTGCCCTTGAGCTCCCTTTTTGGACTCAGGCTGGCTGCACTAGATTCCTTTGTTTCCTCCGCTTTTCCATTGCTGAATCTGATTTAAGGAAAATGCCCCACCTGCGCTCCCTCAATCTAGTCCAGCCATGCAGCAAAGGACAGGGTTACTACTCCCACCCCTAGGCTCCTGATTTGGACACACCTGCTTCAGATGTCCTGGTTGCTTACACACCCAGCCTAGCATTACAGGGCCCTGATGCTTCAAAGACTTGCTCTAGGAAGGTGTCGCCCATCTCTGGGCCCCCAGAGTCTTCAAGTCTCTCTGCCACCTTGAGGGACAAGCCCTCCAAGATTGTCCCACTAGTGCACAGTGATGGCAGGTCTTCAGGGTGCCCTTTCCCATATGTCCCCAGTACCTCCATCTCCTGGAATGAAGTCTATGCTGCTCCGGTGCTGTGGCCTCCTGCTGGTGCACCCACCATATGCCTGGTATCTCCCTAGTTCTGGTCAGCTGCTCTTGCATTGCTTCCCAAAGCCATTCCCAAAAGCACTGGACCTCTCACTCCACTACTTGATTTACACAGTCCCAAAGAATACTGCACAAGTATTTCCTCCTATCCCCTTGTCTCAGGGGAGACTGCTGTGCCCTCATTCTCCCCCAAGTGTAACAGGGCAGTGCCCTATTGGGACAAGTCCCTGCAGGATCTCAACCCCAAACCTGTCCACACAATACTTCTCTTCCTCACAGTGCACTTTATTTACAGTGTCCAGTGCTTTATCCAGACTATACATATACACACACACAACCAGTGCTTCACCTTACAGGGTTTTCCAGTCACCTGTTATGCAGGCCCACTGGCCTGGCCTATTCCCTGCCAGCAAGATCCCTTCTGGGTTGAGACCCTCCAAGCCTGAAGCCTAGCCAGCTGGTTCCCAGGGTTGGCCGCATGGGCCACAGTACTGACATCTTTCCACTGAGCCCCCTCTAAGCCCTAAACAAATTTAAATAAATAAGGCCAATCCCTCTGATTTGCTGTCTCTACCTGTAAGCATCTCAGTGCACCCTTATATTGCTGAGACTTAGCTGGCTTGCACAGCCATGTACAGTTGGAGTCACTCAGCTGACCTTAACCGATGCCTCATCACTTGTCCCCTTAAAGGGCCAGATGTTTGCTGGAGCTTGGCTTGTTCCCAGAGCTGCACCCCTGCAGCGACTAATCCCAGCCTCACAGGCCTGGTCCTACAACGACTTAAGTGACTGTCATAGGTGCACTTTAGCATTGCCTTTCACAAGCACGTTAGAGGGTGCCATGCCACAGATGCCTACCCCCAGGCCAACCTGCAGATTTGGATGGGGTTGGAAGCTGGTGGGGTCCTGCTAAAAAGGACTAGATGTGGATTAAGGTTCTTGGGGCCCTGACCATGAAGAACATTGAGAATTCCTGCTGCTCCATTATAAACAATGTCCTGCATGGTGCTGCCTGCTTATCTACTCTGAGATTAACCAAATGCCCCATGCCCCATGTATTTCCCACTCACATACCCTGCTACTCCAGACACAAGAGAGGGTCAGTATTGGCACATGCAAAGCCACACACTGCTGGGTAAGAGTCACTTCAGCTGTCCTGTATGAACACTCCCTTTTGTGCATGGACAGACTTGCAGCACCCCATCCATCTGCTAATCCATGGCACCTATCCCACCTGAGCAACAGAGCAAATCTGGTTCAATGGCAAGGGCTCATCCCTCCATCCTTGGACCCCTGTGTTCAGTCTCTGGGACCTCTATTAAGATTTACTGTACCCCCACCTCTGGGCACAGACCCCCTTGGACTAATCTTCTGCTGACAATGACTGGTGTGATGTCAGAGACAATGATGTCATACATGGCAGTTTCAGTAGACCCATTTCCAATGAGTGTGCTGACATCAACACCTGCCTCTGGAATGGAGCGCACCCCCATCTGCTCTGCTTTTGCTAATGGTTCAATCTGGATACTGGCAGCCAGGAAGAACAGAGATTCAGACACCAGAGAAGAAAACCCCAGCTCCACTGATAGCCAAGGCTGAGTTGACATCCTACTGACACTTGCCTTACACTTGTGGCCTACACAGTCACCTAGAAAACACCCTGGTCAAGTTCCTGCCGCCTCACAATAATTACAGATGTGGCTGTGGAATATAGTAATAGCTGTGAGTTACAAACACATTTCTTATGCATGTTACAGGACTGTATTGGTGCCCTATTCAGCCCTGCAACATGCATAAGAAATGTTAAAGCGGTGTTAAAGTTGTTGCAGAGTAACTGATTCGCAATCAGTAAGGACAAATGCAGCTGAAGGTTTAAAAACAGAACTTTACTTAAGTTTTCCAGGCACAGATCCTTAGTTACATCTAACTAGTAAGAAGACAAAATGGATACTGAGACAATGAGAGAGAAGGGAAGAAGGAGTGGTTACACAAAGGAATTCAACTGAAAACCCCCCTCTCCCTTCCATGTACACATAAGCTTTGCAGCGCCATCTTGTGGCTCTATAGTCAACCACTGTTCTTAATACAGCAGGCATTAACTTGTGGATGTTGGATATGCAAACACCCCTTCTCAACAGACAGAAGTTAACCTACTAAACCCATTTTACTTAGTAGCTTTCGGTGGCGCTCTCCTGCGAAAGGTTTTGTCAGGGCATCTGCTACCATGTCTTCTGTAGGACAATATTGCATGTCTATAAGTCCTTGTTCTTGCGTGTCTCTTAGGAAATTATATTTCACGTCTATATGTTTGGTCCTTGGGTTTACTCTTTCCGTTTGTGCGAGTACAATACAGTCTTGGTTGTCTTCCAAAATTTGTATAGGGCTGTTCAGTTCTTTTCCCAAATCTGTGAGCAATTGTCATAGCCAAATGACCTCTTGACTAGCATGCGCGGCTGCAACATACTCGGCTTCTGTTGAGGAGAGTGCTACTGTGATCTGTTTCTTGCTAGACCAACTGATGGGTCCCCCTTCTAGCAGGAATAGCCAACCACTGGTGGATTTTCTGTCAGAGCTGTCCTCAGCCCAATCTGCATCTACATATCCTGTCAGATTGCATACAGAAGTTGCAGGTAGCTGCAGTTTAAGGTGTGCGGTTCCCTTCAGGTAGTGCATGACCCTCTTTACCGCATTCCAGTCTTTCTGACTTGGTGCAGATACTTTCCTGCATAGGATTCCTATTGCTGCTGCAATGTCTGGTCTAGTGATGGTGGCGATATACAATAGTTTCCCAATTGCGCTTCTGTATTGTCGGTTGTCTGGCAGTTGCATGCTTTGTTCTTCGGTCTCCTTCAGGTAGTTAGTTTCCATGAGAGTGCTTACTGCTTTCACATCTTTCATTCCAAAGCTTTCTAGCAATTCTTCTATTTTATGCCTTTGGTTGAGGAGATAACTTCCATTATCATCTCTTTCTACTTGTATGCCTAGGTAATGTGTTATGTTTCCTAGGTCTTTTGTCTCAAAGTTTTGATTCAGGGTTTTCATTATTCTGCGATCATCCCCTTCTTGCTCATAGCATATCAATATGTCATCAACATAAATCAATATGAAAAGCCATCTGTCATCCTGTTTCTTTGAATATAAGCAAGGATCCGCTTTACTTCTGATGAAATTTTCCTTTGTGAGTACTGTGTTTATTTTTGTATTCCATGCTCTGGCCGCTTGTTTGAGTCCATATATGCTCTTTTAAAACTTGCATACAAGGTCTGGTCTTTTGGTGTCTTTGAATCCTGGTGGCTGTTCCATGTAGATGTCTTCTTTTAGTTCTCCATGTAGGAATGCTGTTTTCACATCCAGATGTTTAACCTGCATTCCTTTCTCTGCTACTATGCTCAGTAGTGTCCTGATTGTGGTGTACTTGACTACTGGGGCAAACGTTTAATCATAATCTTCGCCATATTTCTGCGAGTATCCTTTAGCGACTAGTCGGGCCTTGTATTGCTCTGCTTTGCCTTTGGCATTGTATTTGACTTTAAATGTCCACTTACATCCTATGGTCTTTCTGCCCATTGGTAATGTACACAGTGTCCAGGTTTGATTTTCATGCATGGACTTTATTTCTTCTGTTGCTGCCTTTTCCCATTTGTTGTGTTCCCCTTCTGACATTTGTAAGACATCTTCCCATGTCAATGGCTCAGACAGTCTGTCGGTACTTGCTTTGTAGGACAGGCAGGTGCGTGGCTTGCCTTTATTTTCCCTGGTAGATCTTCTGATTTCAACATCTGCAGGTGATTGGGTTTGTTCCTGCATCTCAGTTGAGCTTGTGCTGATTTCAACTGTTTGTTCCTTGGTTGCACTCAAGCGATACAGGTGCTCATCTGCATAGGCTCTGGCTAGTACCCTTGTCCCTTTTTGGATTGTGCATTCATTACCCCGGAATGTGACGGTGAGCCCTTTCTCTATTAGGCATTTAACGAATAGGAGTCCTCCCTCTAAGCCAGGTACATACAGCACATCCTTTACCGGTATTGCTAGTGTGCCTCCGTGTGGCTTGTTGCAACTTAGAATTCCTTCGCCAATACCTTTTGCAGTGATGCTGCTTCCATCAGCGAGGTATATCTCTTCTTTGTTGCTTGGATCCAGTACCGTGAAAAAACTCTTGTCACTGGTCATGTGACTTGTGGCTCCAGAGTCTACACACAAGTCGTGTGATGAGTTGGTCTGTGTTGCTCTAAAACATCCACTCCACTGTTCTGTGGTTGTGTCACTGGTTGTAGTCTTGGCCCTTTGCTTAGACATTTGTGAATATCGCTTTTGTTGTTCTGCCTTCCATATGGAGCAGTCTTTCTTTAGGTGTCCTTCTTTCTTGCACCAAAAACATGCCCTTGTTTCCTTCTTGTGCAATCTGTTGTCTGCAATTCTCAGGTCAGTTTCCTTATCCTGTTCCTGATTGTCTTTCATGATTTCTTTCCTGCGCTGGAATTCATCCATGAGTCTCCCTTTTACAAATTCCAGTGTTAGTTCTGCCTCAGGCCTTGTTTCTAGGGTGTTTATGAGGGCGCTGTATGATTCAGGCAGGCTACAGAAAAGTAAGACCGCCACATGATTATCTTTTCTCTCTTCACCTATCCCTCGCAGTTGCGCTACCACTTCCAGCATTGAATTTATGTGATCCTGCATCTCCTTCCCTTTACCAAGTCTCATCTGGTACAGTTTCCTTAAGAGAAACAGCTTACTGTTCAAGCTGGTCCTTTCATGCAGCTTCTGCAGTGCTTTCCACATACCTTTTGCTGTAGCCTCCCCTCTTATGTGGATTAACTGGTCATCTTCTACTAGCAGGCTTATGGTTGCCTTTGCCTGTCTATTCTTCCTATTCCATACCTCAGGGTTTGCTGCAGGTCTGTCTGTGGTGATCACCTCCCACTGGTCATCTTTGGATAGCAGCATTTCTATTTTGAATTTCCACAACTGGTAGTTTGTGTTATTCAGCTTGCAGACTGAAAGCTTTAACTCAGAGCTGCTGACCATGCTTGCTTCCCTCCCCTCAGATTGGGATTCTGGTTGTTCTGCTCACTTACTGTTAGTAGGCCTTCTCTGGGAGTTTCCTTTGGGCCTCTTTTCCTTTCAGATCACTTTCAGTCTTTAGAGTTGTTCTGGGCTGTTCTGAAGAGGTCTGGGCCCATAACCTGTTGCAGAGTAATAACTGATTCGCAATCAGTAAGGACAAATGCAGCTGAAGGTTTAAAAACGGAACTTTACTTAAGCTTTCTAGGCACAGATCCTTGGTTACATCCAACTAGTAAGAAGACAAAATGGATACTGAGACAATGAGAGAAGGGAAGAAGGAGTGGTTACACAAAGGAATTCAACTGTAAAACCCCATCTCCCTTCCATGTACACATAAACTTTGCAGCACCATCTGGTGGCTCTATAGTCAATCACTGTTCTTAATACAGCAGGCATTAACTTGTGGATATTGCATATACCAACAAAAGTGAAGTTAGCGTTAGGTGTGTTTTTACCCATTGTGACCTCATGGTGCTCCTTAGGGGGCATGGCCACATTAGAAAGGGACAGACGAATGCCTTACCCCACCCCTTTTCTGATGTAGTCCTGCCCCTTATGGAATGTAGGCTTAGAAAAGCCCATCTACACTGGGCCTGGGAATCACGGCCAAAACTGTGGCCTGAGTAGGAGCCCATGTGGTGCACACACCTCTAGATGGGAGCACATTTACAAGTGGTCGCACCACACTTAACTGCTAAACATGTGGAGATGTTGTGATCGGAGGGAGAAACTGCGTGTGCAACTGAAACTGGCTTCTAACCCACTAACCCCCACTCCCCTCTCAGAGAACACATGAATCATGGCTCCCAGCTTTTCCCCTGCTCTAACCCACTAGACCCCACTCCCTGCCAGAAAACCCAGGAGTCCTGGCTCCCAGCCTCCCCCCAACACTATCCCCTTCTCTTTTCACAGAGAGTTGTGGGAAATACAATCAGATGTATCTCTGATGGAGAACAAGAGTAAGGGGGTGTGTGGAATGACAAAAAATAAACTGGAGAAAAGATTTTAAAAAAACAGGGTGGGAGGCAAAAGGGACTGGAACAACATGGAGCCAGCTATGAGAACTGGGTGGAATAATGAGCGTGCTCCTCAAGATATCCTAGGGGTGTGCATGTCATTTTCATTATTACAATAACAATAATGAAAATTGTCATTTTTGTTATCATTATTGCAATAACAAAAATAACAATTGAGAATAATGACAAAGATAACAAAAAATACAATGTCGTTATTGTTGTCATTATTAGTGACACAATTGCGGTTTTGTTTTGGATGGAAATGGACAGGGGAGGAGGGAGCAGACATCTCAGACCCCCTACATGTGGTTGAACTCTTGAACTGTGTCTGTGTTGGGAGGAGCGAGCAGCTCAGCAGTATTTGATGGATGTATCGCTGGCCAATGAGCAGCACAAGCAGGCCCCAGCAGTCTCATGGCACTCTGTGATTGTTCAATGCCTGCTCCTCCCACAACCAATCAGAGGGCTCTGGGGGAAGGCACTGCAACCTTTTTATAATGGGAGGACCATGTTTTTTCTCTCTGTTCTGTGAGAGCTCTCTGCTTGTCAGGTTGCGTTTTACAGAACTCCCTAGCCCTCATTGTATTACCAATTCCTTTCCTTCCTCATATACCCTACCTTTAACCTTCTCCCTTTCCCTGTTCTTCTCCCTCCTGTACATTATATATAGATAGGTATAGATTAGATATAGATATATATTATAGACATATAGATTAGATTAAACTAGATATATAGATAATTTAGATAATAGTTTTCCTTTTCCCTTTCTCCCTTAGATTTAGATAGATATTTGTTGTGGACATATAGAGATTAGTTATTATATAGGTATTTAGGCTAGTCTGCTTTATTATATATATTAGGATTATAGGATAGTAGGATTAGGTTTAGGTTAGGCTTTGTGTATATATAATTAGATTATACAGTACTTGTTTCAATGTGTGTGCACTTGGGTGTACAATGAGAAAGGGAAGGACTACTAGTTCAGCCTCTGGAGAAGGTGACCCTGGTAGAGGTTGTGGGTGTGGACGTGTGTGGGGGGGAGTTGGCAAGCCCTCTGCCACTTCTGCCACTGGTGACAGCCCACCGCCCAAGCTGAAGAGACTGGATTTTTTCCCCCTCAAGGTGGCAGGACTTATCAGGGGAACAGGCTGCAGCAGAGATATTGCGAGTGACATCTGTGGAAGACAGGAAGCCCCAGCCTTCCACTAATAGCAGTGGCACTGGAGGAGGGAGTCAAGGGCAAGGGGTGTGCCTGCAGCAGCAGCACTACACCCCCTCCAGAAGCACCAGCAGTAGCTGGCACTACCAGCAGTGATTTTGCCCTAGGGGCAGCAGCAGATATTAGTATGGGCAGTCACAGCAATGATGATGATATGGGTGCTGTTGCTGGGATTGGTGCAGGGGGAACCACCTCTCCTGGACAGGCTTCTCCCTCTGGCACACTCCCCGGGGATTTTGAGGATTTGGGGGAGGATGTATTTGAGGGCATCCTTCCCCACCTTGGCAGCAGCAGCCCCGCTTTGGCAAGTAGCAGCAGGGCAACCTCTCCTCCCTTGCTGCAAGGTGATAGCAGCAGCAGCAGCATGGGTGGTGTCATGGATCAGGGAAGCAATGAAGGGAGCAAGGAGGAGGTGGAGGAGACTCCTCATGCTTATGATGCTCCTCCTGTGGGGACAAAGGCAGCAGTCCCCAGTGGTGGCAAGAAGGATTCAGGTGGGTGCCCCAGAGGACCTGTGTGGGATCATTTTAAGGAAGTGATCCAGGTGACAGCAGCTGGGTGGCCTGCCTTCCACTATGGGAAGGTAGTGTGCCGTAGGAATAAGAGGGGCAATCTCAGTAACAATGAGATAAATTCCCACATGAGTACCTGGCATTGGGCTTTGCTGTGGCAAAAGACATCTGACAGTGTGGACAGGAGTGGGTTTGCTGCTGCAGCAAGCATGAACAATAGTAGACATTCCTCCTCTGCTCATGACAAGGGGAAAGAGGGACAGCAGCAGCAGGTCCCATCTTGAACCCCGTCAGAAGCAGCAGGTCACAATGGAGGATCTGGGGTTTGGGCAATTGGGGCATAGCGGAGTGCGTCATTCCGTTGCAATCAAGATTACCAGGCGGGTGGGGGAGATGATTGCCCTGGATGATCAGTCCTTTAGCATAGTTGAGGACTAGGGATTCTGCCGGCTTCTGGCACTGTTGGCACCCCAGTACCAGCTTCCCTCACACACTACCTTCAGCAGGCAGGTGGTGCATGCCCTGTACCAGGCAGCCAGGGAATGTGTGAGGGAGCACCTGGCTAGGGCAGGTGGGGCAGTTGTGCATTTCACCACAGACATTTGGAGCAGCCAAATGCACAACATGCCTACTTGGCCCTGACTGCTCACTGGTGGCAGCTGCGGGTGGCAGGAGGAGAAGCAGCAGGGGCGAGGGGGCAGGGTATAGTTGGGTCCTGCTTCACGCCCAGGACTTTGATGAGAGACACACTGCTGTCAACATAAGGGGAGCCTTGGACACCATGGTGGAGGGGTGGCTAAGGGAAGAAGCCCCATTCACCAGGGGGTTCATGGTAACCGATAATGTTGTGAACATGAAGAAAGCAGTGCAGGATGGCGGGTTCCAGCACATCCCCTGTGCTGCCCAAACCCTTCCCCTGGTGGTGAGGGATGCCCTGGGCCTGGGGGAGAAGGCAGCAGAGTGCAGCAACAGCCCCCTTACCCTGTTAATCAAGAAGGGCATGAAGATTACAGGGTACTTTAACAGGACCGTGAAGGGTGGTCACCTCTTGAGGGAGAAGCAGGTGGAGCTGGGGGCGCAGGAGCACTGCCTCATGCAGAATGTGAGCACCAGGTGGAACTCCACCTACAGCATGATGGAGCGTCCGGTGGAGCAGAGGCAGGTCCTGCACGAGGTAGCCTCAGAGGGGGAGATTGGGCATGCACGTCCTTAAGCCTTTTAGAACACCTAAACAAAATGTCTATGAATATTAAACACCACAGTAGCACTTTCACCTCAACCCCACCCCATGTTTCCAGCCCCAGACAAGGTAATCACATGGGTAAATATGTGCAAATCAACTCCTCCCTGTTTTCAAATGGGAGGGGGGAGCTGAAGGGAAGAGGCGGGCTCAATACAGCTTTTCAGCATTCTATTGGGTGATGACTCCTGCTAGCCAATAGAATGCTAAGAGATCAGCTAAGGTCACTTTTAGACCTCCCCCCACCCCCCGCGCATATTCTGGCTGCGGGAGGGAATGCACAGTCAGGATATGCGTGGGGTGCCGCCGGTCTGAAAGTCCCCCCACGTGGTTTTGCCAGAAAACACCCGCAGAGATAAAGAGCAGGAAATCCTGCTCAGTATCTCTGTGGGTGTTTGCTGGCAAAGCTACGCCGGGGTGGGGGTGGGGCTTTCAGACCAGCAGCACCCTGCGCATATCCTGACTGTGCATTCCCTCCTGCAGCCAGAATATGTGCACGGGTTGGGTGGGTGGGTGGATGGGGGAGGTCTGAAAGAGGCCTTAGTCTGCCCCCTCCCTCCAGCTCTCCCCCCTCCCATTCCTGAAAATTTGACTTTGGAGAGCTTTCCCCACCAAGACAGCTGCCAGCTTCAGACAATATAAGAAAGCTGGGCAGGGAACAGTGTGGGTTCCTCCTCCCCCCATTTTACCACACGTGCATGCTCAGAGGACAGACAGTTGCCAGCAGGGAGGGGCCATCTTCTCTCTTTCCTCTAGCATGCTCTGCCCTCTGGTGGTTCTTTAATGCATGTGCAGGCTGTTATGTGCCTTCCCATAGACTTCCATGGTTTTTTATCTTAAAAAGCCACGACATGGATTTTAAAAATTCAAAAGCCAGAATCTCTAGGGAAATACACCTTTATTCGATAACAGCACCAAACACTAATGCAATCTTTCAGTATTAAATACTGATGCAGAAAAAATAATAATCTTAAACCCAGAAGTAAAAATGTTTTCTGGTCTGCACATTTCAACTCCTGTAACGTTTTTTGTCTCTTGTCCAATTTGCATGAATTTTGGGTAGATGGTAGGTCACACCTTAGCAACCCTTCCTGACAAGTGTCAGATAAATAGAATAACTGGTGCCAGTTGTATAAGCAATAGAATGTTCAGGATTTATAATAGAGAGGGTGTTCTGTCCTTACCTATGGAGTGTCTGATGCTCTTCCATAATGCCATGGGGTGTAATATACCCCTAATGGCTGAGGCTCAACATTATTTATTTTTATTTTATTTTATAGATTTCTATCCCGCCCCCTCCTGCAATGCAGCTCGGGGGGTGGGATAGAGGGACTTTAGCTTGGAGAAGAGGCAATTAACGGGGGATATGATAGAAGTTTATAAAATCATGAGCTGTGTGGAAAAAGTAAATTGAAAACTGATGTTTGCCATTTCTCACAATAAGAGAACAAGGGGACACACTCTGAAGTTAAATGGCAGGAGATTTAAAACAAAAAGAAATACAATTTCACTCATCAGACAACACAGTTGTGGAACTTGTTGCCAGAGGAAGCAGTGAAAGACAGCACCTTAACTAGCTTCAAATGGAAACTAGATAAATACTTAGAGGACAGACTCATAAATGCTTACTATTGGGGGCTTAAACCTCTGGCTAATGGTAGTTAGATGGGTCACACCTCCATGATGTGTACTTGTGCATCTGTCGAGCTACTGTAGCTGGACACTGTCGGAGACAGGATGCTGGGTTCGATGGGTCTGAGTCAGTGTGGCACTTCTTATGTTCTTATGTAGGTCTAGACAGAGGGTGAGACAGGAAAGCAAGTAAATGTACTGTATCTACATAAATACCCACATACTAAATTATTGTGTCAGAGAAGCAAACATGGTTGTGATTCATATTGTGATCAATACCCCCTCCCTCTTGTCACACATTGGGTGATTTCAGACGTTACGTGGTCCTGATTCACCACAGTGGATTCCCAGCAGTGGCGAGCTGTCTAACCACCCCCTGTAGTCAAGAAAGGCCCCAAACAGACGTGACAGGTGCGGAACCATGGCAGGGAATCGGGCTGGCAGACCACGGCACGGGGAAGCGCAACAGACGTGACGCCAATCCCAGGCCGTGATCAAAACACCCTGAAGGCACCGGGAAGGGGCGGGACACAGACATGGCTGGCTGAGGGAAAACGAAGCCAAAAGCGCCTACAGGGAACGCCCACACAAGGGAAATGGGAAGGGAGGGGGAAGAGGAAGAAGAGCCACCAAGACAGCACATAGCAGGCACAGGGAAAACAAGGACACAGTAGAACACACAGCACAAACACACACCCAGGCGCGCACACACCTGGATGGGACAGGAAGGGAAGGGGGAACACAGCGGGACAGACAACACACACAGCACAATGGGCACGGGGGGAGGGAGGGGGTGGGCACAGGGGGGAGGGAGGGGGTGGGGACAGGGGGGGGAACCATCCCAGGGGCCGGGGGAGGACACGGGGAATGGCAACCAGACCCCCACAACAGCACAGGCTGCACGGGCACCTCCACAGCTACACTGCCAGTCCGCACAGTCACAGGGGGAGGCCACATGGTCCAGGTAGCGGCCCGGGAATGGTGCAGGAGGCTGTCAGGGAGCCCATGCACCAGCCAGGGTGCGATGGATGGGACGGAGGCAAGCCGGGGCCAAGGAACGGAGCAGCCCTTCCACAAGTCTGCCCCCCCCGGGA
>QEPC01009348.1:1104068-1118002 GCA_003113815.1 Sphenodon punctatus | reverse complement strand
GGCACACACCCATCTCCACCATCACCCACCCATGGAGCCATCCAACAAACTAGGGGAGGCTCTGCGTGTGCACCCATGGGAGGGGGAGCACGGGCACAGGAGGGATCGAGGCTGGACCAAGAAGGACAGCAGCACCCGGGGCGCCGGGAGCCACCTCAGCATTCAGGAAACAGCCACAGGAAACAACAGCCACGGAGGGGAACCCCAGTCACAGAGGCAGACAGGGGGGCGTGGAGGAGGCACAGAGGCACAGGCAGGGGCAGCGGGACCCCAGGCAGCAGCCAGCACAACACCGAGCCAGGGACATCATGGAGGGAGCGGGCAGTGACTCGCGGCAGCAGGGAAGAGGCGGGAGTCCACAGCTGGGCCAGCATCCAGGGCCCAGAAGAAGAGGGGGGCCTCAAAGCCAGCTGCAGGGGGCCACAAAGGGGCCCGGGTGGCCCACCAGGTGCATGAAGTGGGGCCACTGAAGCATGCCCCGACAGTACCCCAGCACAGACATGTGGTGGATGACCAGGTAGTATGCCTCGAAGGGATCCTGGATGGCGAGCCGCACCTGCACATCAGATCGGGACCACATTCCAGCCAGCGCCTTTGTGAACATAGGCAAAGAAGGACACAGCCAAGGCAGGGCCCCCCTCTGCCAGACAGGCCATGTAGGCAGCCAGGCTGCACACAGAGGGCAGACACGGTCTCCGCCACCAAAACCCCCACATGTGAGCTCCTGATCTCTGGAATGCACCCATCAGGAAAGGGACACAGGCCTAGCATCTCAGCATGCAGCCAGCAGTCGCGGGCGCTCACCACATAGCTATAGTACTGCATCCCAGAGCTCATACTCTCGTAGGCACCTGTGAGGCTGTCTGGGCAGCTCAAAAGCAATTGCACGGCCAGGGAATGCCACAGGTCACACAGGGCCATGGTCTCGCAGAAGGTCCAGAGTGGCCAGCCATGGTCCAGCAAGTGGCGGATACGAAGTGCAAGGAAAGGATGTCCCACAATCCCTGGAGGGACAGGAGGGGAAGCAGGGGAGCTCCAAGGCCAAGCGATAAGGGCACAGGCCGCAACATTGTACGGCTACAGAGTGAGGCGTGGGGTGCGGACCCAGCCCAGCTGCTGGAACAGAACACACAGACAGAACATCCTACACACTACTCAGGGCCCCAAGGACAACAGGCAGCCGACACCGGGAGGTGGGGGGTGATGATAGCAAGAGTGCAGCTGCTACCCGCACACACCCAGCCGAGCGCAGGACCAAGCGCCATGCCCCCTGCTGGGAAGGCATGTGCATGCATTGGGTCACCCACAGCCTCCCCGGCCCACTCACCCTGCAGGAGTTGGGCCTGCCGGTCTGGGGGGCAGCCAGGACGACCCGGGGCCCCGAGCCTGGATGGCAGGGCACGACTGGGGGGTAGGGCAACACTGGTCCCAACGTACAACAGGTGAAGCCCCAACTCACCCGGGGCACCGGTCACCATGGAGCTGGGCTGGTTGGGTGCCTGCAGGATGCACCTAGCCGTGTGTGCAGAGTGGTACCACTCGCACATGGACCTCCTATGCATCCAGACCGCAGAGGTGCACCTGGCCACCTGGGTGGGCGTGTGCATGGCCAGGAGCTCTGACAGAGCCCAGAGAGCCCACCATGGGTGCAGGCGCTCCCTGGCCTGCCTCAGGGCCCAGCAGGTGTCCGGGGAGGTCCGACAGGACCTCCTCCACACCCAGGGCTGGGCTGCAGTACTCTGCGAGGTGNTGCATTGAAAAATGTAAGTCAATTAGGTTAAATTTTGTTTAATAAGTGTTAGGGAAAAAATTTGTTGTTGCTATAGGAGCACTATCACAAGTTTGCAGTTGTAACTAAGTAAGAGTTCACAAACAAAAAGAATTAAATAAATAGCCCAAGCGGCTTGCTTTAAAAACTAAAAGTTTTTTTTGTTTTAGCTTTTAATAATTTAATGAAAAGTTAATTGAAATGGTGGGGTAACATTGTGTCAAGTATGCAGTTCCCTTTAAATTTTTTAACAGCGTGGCAAAATGTTTTAGGAAAAAAACAAAAAGCCTGCAATGCATAAGCGGCTGCCAGCTACGAGACCAAAACAAAACCGAAAGTATTATTTGTAACAGTTTTAATAATTTGGTGTTCACATGAAAAGTTAATGACAGAAGGGAAGCAGTACTATAGGATCCTATTGCATCCCCTGTGCTCACAATGAGACACCTCCCCTCTCACAACAGGTGATTTCAGATGTTACGTGGTCCTGAGTCACCACAGTGGATTCCCAGCAGTGGTAAACCGATCAACCACCCCCGTGGTCAAAGAAGGCACCGAACAGACGTGACGGGATCGGGACCACAGCAGGGAATCAGCCCTGGAGGTCACGGGCCGGGGAAGCACAACAGATGTGACGCCGATTCCCGGCCGTGATCAAAACACCCTGAAGGCACCGGGAAGGGGCGGGACACAGACATGGCTGGCTGAGGGAAAACGAAGCCAAAAGCGCCTACAGGGAACGCCCACACAAGGGAAATGGGAAGGGAGGGGGAAGAGGAAGAAGAGCCACCAAGACAGCACATAGCAGGCACAGGGAAAACAAGGACACAGTAGAACACACAGCACAAACACACACCCAGGCGCGCACACACCTGGATGGGACAGGAAGGGAAGGGGGAACACAGCGGGACAGACAACACACACAGCACAATGGGCACGGGGGGAGGGAGGGGGTGGGCACAGGGGGGAGGGAGGGGGTGGGGACAGGGGGGGGAACCATCCCAGGGGCCGGGGGAGGACACGGGGAATGGCAACCAGACCCCCACAACAGCACAGGCTGCACGGGCACCTCCACAGCTACACTGCCAGTCCGCACAGTCACAGGGGGAGGCCACATGGTCCAGGTAGCGGCCCGGGAATGGTGCAGGAGGCTGTCAGGGAGCCCATGCACCAGCCAGGGTGCGATGGATGGGACGGAGGCAAGCCGGGGCCAAGGAACGGAGCAGCCCTTCCACAAGTCTGCCCCCCCCGGGAGGATGCCAGGAGGTGCATTCCGGGGGCTCCAGCACCCCTCAGTCACAGAGGCACCCATGGGAGGGGGAGCACGGGCACAGGAGGGATCGAGGCTGGACCAAGAAGGACAGCAGCACCCGGGGCGCCGGGAGCCACCTCAGCATTCAGGAAACAGCCACAGGAAACAACAGCCACGGAGGGGAACCCCAGTCACAGAGGCAGACAGGGGGGCGTGGAGGAGGCACAGAGGCACAGGCAGGGGCAGCGGGACCCCAGGCAGCAGCCAGCACAACACCGAGCCAGGGACATCATGGAGGGAGCGGGCAGTGACTCGCGGCAGCAGGGAAGAGGCGGGAGTCCACAGCTGGGCCAGCATCCAGGGCCCAGAAGAAGAGGGGGGCCTCAAAGCCAGCTGCAGGGGGCCACAAAGGGGCCCGGGTGGCCCACCAGGTGCATGAAGTGGGGCCACTGAAGCATGCCCCGACAGTACCCCAGCACAGACATGTGGTGGATGACCAGGTAGTATGCCTCGAAGGGATCCTGGATGGCGAGCCGCACCTGCACATCAGATCGGGACCACATTCCAGCCAGCGCCTTTGTGAACATAGGCAAAGAAGGACACAGCCAAGGCAGGGCCCCCCTCTGCCAGACAGGCCATGTAGGCAGCCAGGCTGCACACAGAGGGCAGACACGGTCTCCGCCACCAAAACCCCCACATGTGAGCTCCTGATCTCTGGAATGCACCCATCAGGAAAGGGACACAGGCCTAGCATCTCAGCATGCAGCCAGCAGTCGCGGGCGCTCACCACATAGCTATAGTACTGCATCCCAGAGCTCATACTCTCGTAGGCACCTGTGAGGCTGTCTGGGCAGCTCAAAAGCAATTGCACGGCCAGGGAATGCCACAGGTCACACAGGGCCATGGTCTCGCAGAAGGTCCAGAGTGGCCAGCCATGGTCCAGCAAGTGGCGGATACGAAGTGCAAGGAAAGGATGTCCCACAATCCCTGGAGGGACAGGAGGGGAAGCAGGGGAGCTCCAAGGCCAAGCGATAAGGGCACAGGCCGCAACATTGTACGGCTACAGAGTGAGGCGTGGGGTGCGGACCCAGCCCAGCTGCTGGAACAGAACACACAGACAGAACATCCTACACACTACTCAGGGCCCCAAGGACAACAGGCAGCCGACACCGGGAGGTGGGGGGTGATGATAGCAAGAGTGCAGCTGCTACCCGCACACACCCAGCCGAGCGCAGGACCAAGCGCCATGCCCCCTGCTGGGAAGGCATGTGCATGCATTGGGCCACCCACAGCCTCCCCGGCCCACTCACCCTGCAGGAGTTGGGCCTGCCGGTCTGGGGGGCAGCCAGGACGACCCGGGGCCCCGAGCCTGGATGGCAGGGCACGACTGGGGGGTAGGGCAACACTGGTCCCAACGTACAACAGGTGAAGCCCCAACTCACCCGGGGCACCGGTCACCATGGAGCTGGGCTGGTTGGGTGCCTGCAGGATGCACCTAGCCGTGTGTGCAGAGTGGTACCACTCGCACATGGACCTCCTATGCATCCAGACCGCAGAGGTGCACCTGGCCACCTGGGTGGGCGTGTGCATGGCCAGGAGCTCTGACAGAGCCCAGAGAGCCCACCATGGGTGCAGGCGCTCCCTGGCCTGCCTCAGGGCCCAGCAGGTGTCCGGGGAGGTCCGACAGGACCTCCTCCACACCCAGGGCTGGGCTGCAGTACTCTGCGAGGTGGCCATCCGGGTCCAGTGGTGGTAGGAGACCATGGGGCACACCATGCTGCCCTGCTCGCAATGCCCATTGACTGGCAGGCATGGGTCATGGAGTGGGCACAGGTGTGGTGGGCCAGGGCACTAGCCCAATGGGATGAGACCGCCTGGAGATCGCACTTTTGGATGGACATGTGTGTCCTCCTGCGACTCATGGAGCTGTTAACGCCCTGGCTGGAGCGGCAGGCCACCCCCATACCCATGGTCCAGTGGGTGGCCATCAGGGTCTGGGCCTTTGCAACACCGGACTCCTGACGCTCCGTCTCGCAGCACTTCGGCATTGGGGTGAGCACCGTCACCGGTATTCTACAGGACGTCTGCGAGGCAGTGGAGGGTGTGCTCCTGGACTGAGCGATCCAGCTGGTGGACCAGGAGGTCATTATGGCCAGCTTCGTGGCTGGGGGATTCCCCAACTGCATGGGCACTGTGGACAGCACCAACATAGAGATCTTGCACCCATCCGCTGGGGAGACCTCGGAATATGTCAACAGACGCGGGTACCACTCCCTGCAGCTGCAGGCGGTTGTGGACCACCNCCCGGTGTTCCCTCAGCCGTTGCGCCAGGGGCACGGAGCCGGCTTGCTGGGACACGTCGGGTCGCCCTTTTGGGGTACACATTAGGGGTTGTTTAGGTGTCCCAGCTGCCTGCCCCATATCCCATGGCACAGCTGGGGGGTCATGGGGCCCCCCCTCGGGTTTGTGGCCGGTGCCGTCCCCCGGCGTTCCCCTGAGCCCAGGCCCCCCTCCCACCCACCACATGCCCCGGGACCCCCACCCGGCCTCCACCAGGGCCTCTCCCCCCTGAACAAAAGCAAAGGAAACAGGAGTACTATTATTAATTCAATGTATAAAGCTAATCTATGTATTACAAGAAATATGGGGCCTCCTGTGCCCCTAAAAAAACAAGTAAATAACAATCAAAATAATCAATCCTAAAATAATGCACATGTACACATGACAATGCTAGAGTCATGCACATAAACAAACCCCAACAATAATAATCATTAAAATGGTGGTACAACCATATCACCCATAATGAACAATTCCCAATAAAATCAATCCCAAATGCGTTTCAGAGTCACTGCCCCTTCTTCAGTGGGATATACATTTTCAGAATGCACAAATTATAAACAATATAAGAGACTCAGTCCAGGGCTTTTCCCTTTTTCCTTTTTGATCCCTTTTATTTCCTTTCTGCTTTTTAGGTGCTGCAAAGAAGCCCACCAGGTCATATGTGCAAATGATCAATTATCATCAATATCCCAATGTTAAGGCTCAATACCTGTTATAGCTCCCAGAGCCCAAATTCACTGTTGATTTCAAAAAGCAGAATGCTCAACTGCCTCCCCACCCTTGCTGGTGTGCCTCACTTGGGACCTCTGGCTGCTCCCGGGGCTGATTGACGCCTTCCTCCTCGCCCGCCTGTCGCAGGTGCCGGGGAGTGCCGTGCCCTGTGGGGATATGGGAGGGGTTGGGTGGGGGTGGGCTGTACATGTCCCCTGGCAGCCCCCTGGGTCCCCTTCCCATGGTCTTGGGTGTCCGAGGTTGTTGGGGGCGGCCCCATGCCCGGTGTTCCCCCCTCTCCCCCCTTGGCCCATTTCCCCAGTCCGTCTCCCCTCCCACCCGCTTCCTTACCCTCTATGTCAGTCTCGGAGCCCTCCAAGGCCGGACCCTCTGTGTTACTGGAGTCCCCCTGCATCCACTGGCTGAGGGTGACCAGTGTGCCGGCCTCTGATTCTCCTGGTCTGGACATGGACTGGGGGCACTTGGGGCTGGTGTGCAAGGGGGGCCTGACAGTATGCAAGGTCCTGGGGCATTCCTCTTGGGGGACAGGGCCCCTGGAGCCGGTGCCTTCTAGGGGGGCGGTCAGGGGAGGGGGTACCTTGGCCCATTCCCTGCCCTGGACCACTGCGCTCCCCACAAGGCGCGGGGTGACCATTGAGCCCTTCATGTGTAGGATGCGGTCCAGGGCGTCGTAGTAGGGGGTGGTCCGGGCATCGTTCCCGGACCACCGGTTGTTGTCTTTAATAGCCTTGTACCCCCTCTTGAGATGCTTGGCCTTCAACCAGCACTGTGCCACTGTCCTGTGATGCCCTGACGCCTCCATTTCCCGCACGATCTCCTTGAAGATGTGCTTGTTGCGTTGGTTGACCACCAGCTCCTGATGGTGCTCCAGGGTCCCCCAGATCTGGATGAGGTCCTGAGTATTGCTGTGCCCCCATTGCCCCCCTTGATGGTATGGCCATCTCCCGCGGACTCCTTCCAGGTCACGGGCCTCCCCCTCCTTCTCCTCCTCCTGATCCTGCTCCTCCTCCTGCCCTCCGGCCCTCTCCTCCAGGGGCTTGGGCTCCCTGACTTGTTTCTGTGTCTGCAGGTCATAAGAGGGGGGATGGGGGATGGTTACGAGGTTGCCACTGCCCCGCATCCCTCCCTGTTCCCCCCTGACAGCCCCCCCACCCGCCTTGGGGCCCCCGTGCCGCTGCCCCCCCCTTCGGTCCCATACCTGTTTCCGGGGTGCCTCGTCCCCCAGGCCGGCAGCAGGCGCCAGGTCAGCCCGTCCCGGCTGCTGCTGATGCTGTCCCTCCACTGCCTCCAGGTGCAGCATGACCATCTCCTCCTCCGCCTGCACCTCCACCACCACCTCCTCCTCCTCTTCCTTCCTTTCTCTCTCCCACCGCTCTCCTCTCCCTTCCACCTCGCTCCATCCCGCCACGTCCCCTTGCTGCTGTGTGCCCTTTAAATCTCCCTCCCCAGCCTGTGTTGTTACTGGTTGCCTGGCAGCGATGCTGCGTGCTTTGTCCCTGGCTGGGACTCATTTTGCTTGATTCCAGCCAGTGGTTGCCATTCAGATGTTACTTTTTGTTGTTTCCCGGTGGGAATCACTTTGACCACACTTTCGGAGATGGTCCGGGCCGGAGCTCTGGAAGCATGGTTAATTTTGACCCCTGCTGGGGATTGACTGTAGTGAACATCTGGCACCCACGAAACAGATGTTCAGGATGCTTTGGCCCCGCCACAGGATTGACCATGGTTCAATGTGGTTGACTGTGATCTCGTAACGTCTGAAAACACCCGTTGTCACAACTTTGGATGATTTCAGACGTGATGGGGGCCCTACTGGCCCGTCACGGAATCACCCTATTGATTCCCAGGTGGAATCTGACCAGCCTGTCAACAGATGAGCGGGCAGATTCCTCCGGGGAATCAGGGAGGGGCTGCACGGCGCAACATGCGGCTGCACAGCCCTGCCCCCCCCATGCTCCCGGGGCCTCCTGCCCTCCGGGAGATGGGCAGGCGCAGCAGCCAATGTGGCCGTGGTGCCCACCCGCCCGCCCCCCTGGGTATTGACCACGGCCTGGAATCGGCGGCGAGCATGGTCGCCGATTCCGAGCCGTGGTCAGGGGCCAGACGAGACGTTACCATGCTCAACCACGGTGAATCCTGCCGTGGTTGAGCATGGTAACGTCACGTCTGTTGGGGCAAAAAGTGATTCCCAGCGGGAATCACTTTGACGATGCTTTTGGAGATGGTGCCCAGATCATCCTCGAAAGCATGGTTATTTTGATCACCACTGGTGGTTCACCATGGTGAATATCTGGCGGTGCGCAAACACATGTTATGGGACCATCCACCACCACGGGGGATTCACCGTGGTTGAGTGTGGTACCGTAATGTCTGAAAATACCCATTGTTGACCCCCCCCTTCTTCCTTCTTGCATGACATTATTTATTAACAGCCCCCAAGACTATATGTAACACAGTGACAGAGAGGCTTAATCTCTCCTGTGCCAAAGCCCATAGGAACATTCACACCCAAACGCCAGTGTGCACAATATCCTATACAGGAACTATAACTGCTCTGTTCCGTGGGACATAAGGCATCACCCAGGACCTGGAGTTTTGACACTCAGCAGGGTCACCTCAGCCACACAACCATATAGACTACAATGGCCATTCCTTATTTCAGAGTTTCCCAGCCCCACAGAACAAAATGGGTGCCCCTTATTTTCAGAGGTGCACAACTTTATAGACTACACTGCACATCCCTTGTTTTGGTGCACTAGCACCCTGCATCGAAAATAGGGTTGGGAAAAAGGAGAGAGGGAAGAGAAAAGCTGCACACCCTCAGCAAGTAACAGCTGCTGGGCTATGCCTTTCTGTGTTTATCCCTCTTCCCATGTCAAGGTTCTTAAAAGAGCGCTAAGTCTGTAGGGGTCTTAGCTGGGAGGGAGGAGGGGGGAAGGGAAAAGCTGCAACCCCTCAGTGATGTGAGTAACCATTAGGTAGCCTTTTGGCAGTGCTTGGGACATGAGACCAGACATCTTGCATTGTGCAAAGTGTTACCTATCAGTAGAAGAGCCCCCTTGCAATTCTGCTTCTCTCTTACCTTAATGTGTGCAATTGTCTAATCTTTGGAATTTTTAAGGTTACAAGCCCCTTGTGAGAGGAGGGGTATGGACAAGGGTGGGGAGGTTGCCATGGCCCCTCGTGAGAGTTCAGGTTTAATGGGGAATATGGATTTGGGGAAATGTGGGGTTGGACGGGTAGGAGTGATTGTATTCTCATTGCATATTAGGACTGTTGTATTTGGGTTATTTAACTAAACTATTTTTTCTTAATGAGGTAGGGAAATGTGGGGGTCAACAGAAGGGTGTTTCAGCATGTTTATATGTTTTGACATTCTATTTTGTATTATTGTAATCAGCCCTGAGTCCTCCTTGGAGAAGGGTGGGATATGAATTGACTTTAAAAATAAATAATAATGGCCATCCCTTATTTCAGAGCCATCCCTTATTTCTGAAATGTTGGTTTTGTAGCCTTATTCCTGACTCTGCTCCCTGGAACTTGCTTCTGGCTGCTGTTCCCCGTCTTTCTGGTTCTCCTTTGGCTATAACTCATGACCTTTGACCTATACCTCCAGTTTCCTGACTCCAGCTACAGTTGTGGCATATGCGACTCCCTTTGCAGACAAGCTCCAGGTTCCTGACAGCCCTGCGTCCAAGGGTGACTACAGTATCAGTTGCTCCAGAGGAAGGTACCAGAAGCTCTGCATTAGGGATGATCTGCCCTATCACAGGTCTCCTATTCCCTAATACAGAAATTGGCTTAAACTTGGAAGCATGAAACACACAGCTCTGCAAGGCCCACTGATTCCTGTCATGTAGTCTCTGGAGCTGAGGCAGATAGGAGGTTAATGGTTAATCAAGAAGAGGTGGGGGTCAAGCAAACCCTGTTTGTGTATTGGATGGCAGCCAGCAGGCTCTGTACTGAGTGCACATCCCAGCAAAACAGAGCACGCCAGCTCCTCGGCAGGATATTGAAAGAGCAATATAGCAAAGAGCATTAGCGAGTTTCACAACAGGATCCAATGTCTGTAGAAATAAAACCAGCATCTGCAGTGACACTAGTTAAGATGAAGACCATAACGGCTATTGATTCTGCTGCAGGGCATAAGCTGCTTGCCATCTGGGGTCAGGGAGAAATCTCCCCCTGTAGGATAGTGCTGCACCATTAGGTGCATTACAGGGGTTTTATGCCTTCCTCTAAGCATCCGGCATTTTTTGCTGGTGGAGACAGGATATTGCCGGACTCTTGGTCTCTTCAGCTCAGGCAGATTTTATGTCATAATTCAAAATATATAGATCTGTGCAAGCAGAGCAAGGGGCCCCTAATAGCAAGGGGTCCCTGCCCCTGAAGACTCCTGCCCTTTGGTCTTTCCATGCTCCCAGGTGTATCAGCAGTGCACTTACCCAACATCCCTTGGCAACAGTCTCTGAAGGACAATGTGTGCCTCGCACCACAAAGGGAGAAGTGTAGAAACCTCATGAGCTGGGTCCGAAACAGCAGAGTTTGCTGAGTATATAAATGAGGCAAACCCTGGCTACTGCTTCTGTAGGCAAGCATCTTGCCTGAACCTGTGTAACAACAGCCATTTCAGCTCCACTGGCTGACTTGCAGACAGCTCAGAGAGAAACCAAGGCACAAAGAGGGGTGATATGCATGTTTGTATTCTCCCCCCCCCCCCCCGAAAAGGAAACATTTGGGATGTGCATAGTGCTAGGAATGAAGTCAGAGTGAAATGCCATTGGGTAGCTGAAGTAACCTTCAGGAAGGGCTGACTGAAAGAAGAGGCCCATTGTACTTTGCTGATTGTTTCAGGACCTCAGGGGGTTTGAGTCTGTGTCTTCTGTGTCCATAGGCTTCAGCCCATTCCATGCTTCCATTGTCATGCTCTGGTGTCTAGACTTATTCTGGTTCTGGGTGAGACTCTGGAATGGGCTTTTCTTAACTATACCTCTCAACAGACTCAGGTTAAGCAGGACTTACCCACTTTGTGGGGAAATCCTGCAGCCTGCTTAAGGTGGGCAATGAATTCCCTGAGTCAGGGCCGGCCCCAGGCATGTGCCACATGTGCAGCTGGGGCCCCACGCTTGCCTGGCTGAGCTGCAGGCTGCAGACAGCTTCTCCCCCAATAAGTTCTGCCACCTCCCTGGCTCTGGTCCCCATCCCTCACCTGCCTCTGTCCTAGTAGCACTGCAGCAGCAGCAGGAAACTGGGACACCGATGGGACTGGGAGATAAAGCTGTTTGTTTACAAAAGCTTTATGTAGCTCGCCGATTGACCGCCCCCCATGTGCACTCGGACTGCAGCGCCACCCACAGCGGTGCTGACAGCGGCAGCCCCAGAGGTCCTGGCACAGCATTGGGTTGCCAGGGCAACCCAAGAACAAGTCGGCATTGCGGAGCCCTTCCCCTCCACCTCAGTTGACACAACGTGCCTGCCGATGGTGCGGCGCTCAGAGCATCTGCAGGCACGTAGGGGGGCGGGGCAGGAAGCTTAAAACCCCAGTGCTGTGAGGCACACAGTGCCGGTAATCATAGCATTGAGAAGCTGGCCCCGTGCGAGAGCTAAGTTTGATTCTTGTTTATTGTCCTTGGTGATTCAAAGCCTGAGTGCTATAATAGTGAGAGTGTGTGGAACCTTGCGTGTCTCCCTGAGTGCTTGAGCGAGTGCATAAGCAAGTGCGTGGTGACCATGTGGAGTCTGAGCCCCTTCCCCCTCCTGAACTGTGTTCTCCCTTCCCCTGCCAGACTGAGAGCCCTATCCCCTATCCCCCCTGAGCCCAGTTCCCCTTCCCTGCAATTCCCCCCTCCCTTCACAGAGCTTCCCTTCCCCTATGGATTGTTGCATGCTTGTGGTTTCCTCGAGTGTTGGGGGATACACTCCTGTGAAGCCTGCTCTGTGCCCAATTATGATAGTGGTCTGCTCTCTCTGGAATCTAAAGACCATCACACTATCCTGATGGGCTTACTTCCCAGGTATACCCTTGCAGAGTGGGTCCAGGAGGTCTCCATCCTTGGGTGGGTGCTCCCCGTGCGCTCTTGGGTCCCCATTCCCTGTCCTCTCCCCCTCCCCGTGACAATAAGAAAATTCCATGCGGGGCTGGAAGTGTGGGTGTTGTGAGAATGTTAGGACCCATCTAGAAGAACCTTGTTTACAAAGCAGCAACCTTCTGTTCTTCGAGTGGCTCCTCACAGGTCGTTTTTACATGGCTCTGCCAGGTGGGGGGGTCCGTGGGTGCGCCAATGCGTGGGCGGGGTGTGCGCATGGCTGCACACGCATCCCCACTCACCCCCCACTCATCCACACCCACAGAATAACCAACATTTCCCCCGGTTGCTCTGTGCGTGGGGATGAGTGGGTGGTGAGTGAGGATGCATGTTAGACAGGCTCGTGCACACACCCCCACTCACCATGGGCACATGCACCACATTGTTCACACGGGGCTCCGCCACCCATGAACACACAGAAATCTGTGTGTTCGTGGGTGGGAGAGGCCCGTGTAAAAAGGGCCACATTCTCACAACTCTCTTACTTCTACTATCTTAAGTAGGAATTTAGGATGTAAAGCAATATCTATTCTGTCTTGGAAAATCTGCAAATATAGTTCTGAGATTATTATGGCTGCTATTTCAGCAACTCTTCTTAATGAAGTTATTGCTAACAGGAATACTGTCTTTAAACCTGCACCCCATAACCAGTTCATTTTCACCCTCATATAATCAATTCACGCTGCCCCAGGGGCACAAATGAACTGGTTATGGGGGGGGGCAGCATATAAGAGACACATATATACGTCTCTTTCCATGGCATAATGCGCTTAATAGGCTGGCTGCATCTTGTGTGTTTGATAGCAGCACCTCTGGACTGGTTGTACCGTGTGTGTGCACAAGGCACAGGCGTCACCGGTAGCAAGAAGCAACAGTCCCTGGAGGCCAGGCTGACTAAGCTCACCCCCTTCCCCGAGTAAGGAAATTGATGCAGTTAGTCTCTCTGCGCCTGCCTCACTGCCTGCCTGGCTGCCCCTGCAGTGGAACCACTCCTGGGGAGTGGTGGTAGACGCTCGCGTGGGGGAGAAAGTATTGGGAGACCATGCTTGCCTATGGCCACTCAGCTGAGCACTAGGTAAGGCAGCCAAGGGGTGCCAAGCCAGGGTTGGGGGTGGGGAGAAGCACAGGGAGGCCATGCTTCTCCATGGCTGCTTGGAAGGGTGGAGAATGGGAATCCTTCCTGTCCAGAGGGAGTAAATCTTATGTAAATTTACACATTTGCATAATTAGGTGGGGCCTAGTTATGCAAATTAGGCCCTGCACCAAGACTTCACACATGGCCTCACAAACCCTGGGGCCAGCTCTGCCCAGGTTTTGGAGGCGGTGGACAGTAGAGCGTTGGAGTACCCTCACAGCCACCACCAGAGCTTCTGAGCTTTCAAACAGAGGCTGGATGGCCATCTGACATGGATGCTGTAGCTGTGAATTTTAGGAATGTGCGAACGCGGTTCAGAAGTTCAGAGTTCGGCCCGAACTTGGCCAGTTCGGACGACCGAATCCTTACCCGAACCAAACCCGATACCGAACTCTGAAACAACCAAACTATTTGGTCGGTTCGGATCAAGTGCGGATGACTTTGGACGGTAAAACAGTAAAACAAACACACCAGTAAAACACAACCCCTGCCTGACCTGGGGAGGGGGGGTCAGCTGAGGAGCAGACTTCCAGGCACCAGGGGTGGAGAGGCTTGGAGTAGCAGCCAGCCTGCTCAATCACCATCCCTTTAGATTATATTAGATAGATTTAGGTGTTATTT
>QEPC01009348.1:1087122-1101479 GCA_003113815.1 Sphenodon punctatus | reverse complement strand
AGAGGGGGGGAGGGGGGAGAGAGAGAGAGAGAGAGAGAGAGAGAGAGAGAGAGGCTCCCCGCTAGAAGGAGAGAGATGGGGTGGAGGGGGAGAGGTGTATCCAGCTCAAGTTGCCTGTCGCCTGCCCAAACCAGCGAGAGCTCTCATCTGTGCCCACATTCACCAGCAAACCTACCAGAATGAGATGGAAATAATAACATATAACATATTATATGTGCCTGCCTGCCTCTGTGTGTTCCTGTACCTGCTGCTACCACCTATTGCATGATTGAATGAAGTGTGCCCAACCATGCACTAATTCTAGGGACATCATTCAACTCCCATAGGATGTCATTCCCCTGTACCTGAATCAGTCATGCCCGCCCATCCCAGGAACCATCAATGAGATTCTGGGACCATCATTCCAGTCACTGGGGGCTGTCATTCCATTTCACTGCATCCAGAAGCCCGGTGCCCACACGCCAGCCTGCCCCCCCAGCCTACTCTGCACCCACCTGTGGATGCCCGCTGAAGCTGCTGAAAATAAAGCCCCTCTGACCACCAGCACCCGCTGCCTGCTGCCAAGGAGCCTGTCTCTCTTTCTCTCTGGCACACCCACACAGACACAAGCCCTGCCCCTCCTGGGGGGCTGTCTGCAAGTTGTGACCTTGCTGCTGGCACATCTTTGGGTTAATACTTTATACATGTGGTGCCAGGTGCTGCTGGTAGAGATTGACAAGCTGTATGAAATTCTCCCACCTGCCAGAACTTCAGCACAGAGGGATAAAAGATTGGAAGGGTCAAGCAAAGCTCATAACAATAATAACAAATATAACTTTTATCAAAACTTTTCAAACAACAACAACATTATAAAACCAAAACCAAAAATTATAAACTGGAAAGGAAACTTATTACTTAAGGGGTCTACTCTTAGTCTCTGTCCCCCGGAACTTGGGAGAATGGCAAAAGGGGTGCACGGGACCGAGGAGCGGACACCCGTGCTCTGGCATTTGGAAGCCATGAGCCAAAGCAAAATCCATGGCCCCTGCCATGGCTGCATGCCACCTGGAGACCGACTGGTGGTAGAGTTCCAGGTCATTAATCTCAGTGGAGACATACTGGGAGTACGCCTCCACCTTCTTTTTCTTCACCTCGACCTCCTGGAACTTGACCACCAGCTGGTTCTCCCTATTTAAGACTTGCAACCGTACCCCATCCAGGAAGTCCTGGGTGGGCTTCTTCAGTTTGGCCCAAAAGGCCCTTGCCGCTGCAGACTCCTCCTGGGTGGACTCCTCAGCAGAGCTGGAGGAGGGGGAAAAGGCTTTGATGGTGATGTTTTTGGGTTGCCTTTCCCCCCTTCTTCTGGCAATGATGCTCCACCACGACCACACCAGAGCCCTGCTGCCTAGTCACCGTCTCCTTGTGGAGTTTTTCAATATGGGCAATGAGCCCTGATGTGGTCCCCTGGCTGGCCCTTTTAAATGTTTTTCCTCATACCTAAAGAACATAAAAGATAGGAAGGAACATAAGAAGTGCCATATTGTGTCAGACCAATGGTCTGTGTCAAGCCCTGCCTGAATTCTGTCTCCACAAGTGGGTGGGTGGCCAATCTCTCTCTGCAGGGGACTTCCTAACAGGTCATAGGGCAATCCATTCCCTGTTGTTCCAGCCCCTGTGCCTTACCTTGCAGACGGCGAATCCATCCTGCTTCTTAAACCACCACCAGACATCGGACCTCATGCGCCTGCTGTCTGGCAGTGGTGACCTCCGCCTTGATGAGGTTCTGGTGATCCAGCGGGCACCAGAAGGGGGGGCGGCATCCTCACCCTCTCTGAAACAGGAACACATAAACAACACCTAAGTAAATAATATCATGCATTTATGATGATGCCTCCAGTCCTCCCTCCTTGGGGTGCTATGCAAGGGATGGCAAATGGAGAGACCCTTGCTGGCACGTGTAAATCCTGCCCTTCTTGGGGTGCTAGCACTGGAGACTGTTGCTGGCACATGTAAATCCTGTCCTTATTTGGGTGCTAGGGATGGCAATGGCGAGACCCTGACTGGCACGTGAAAATCCTGCCCTCCTTGGGGTGCTAGGGATGGCAACTAGAAAGACCCTGGATGACACGTGCAAATCCTGTCCTTCTTTGGGTGCTAGGGAGGGATGGCAATGGAGACTCTGGCTGGCACATGCAAATCCTGCCCTCCTTGGGGTGCTAGGGATGGCAACTAGAAAGACCCTGGCTGACACGTGCAAATCCTGCCCTTCTTTGGGTGCTAGTGAGGGATGGCAATGGAGACCCTGACTGGCACGTGCAAATCCGACCCTTCTTGGGGTGTTACGGATGGCAATGGGAGACCCTTGCTAGGGATGGACTGGCACGTGTTTGGGTGGGTGCTTCCTTCGTCTCGTGCCTGAAGCTGGAAGAGCCCACACACCCTCTCTCTCTCTGGCAGGCATCCGCTGCCACCCACTGATGCCCACTGTTTGTGCCTGACTGCCCACCACCAACACACCCACCCGTACGCCAGTGAGCTCGCTCTAAAGGATAGTATTCTTCTTGTCCTCAAAGTAAAAAAAAAAAGTTTACAAACCTGGCAGCACCTCCTGTGCCCAGCTCTTGCTCCTCTGAGGAGCTGACCTCCACCAGCGAAGGTCCAGGGGCAGCAACCTCCTCCACCTCCTCCACCGGCTCTGCCACTTCCCCCTGTTGAGCTTCACCCTCTTCATTTTTTTTCCAAATCAAAAAACAGCCAAACAACAGTCACCCACCAACTCACCAACCAGCCAAACCAACAGTCAAACCAACACAACCAACACAAACACAGCCAAAACACACAAAACAAACCCAAACACCCAGCCAGCCACACCACACATGCTCTCTCTCCACACAAGTTCCGCACGCACTCGAATTTCCGGTTTCCGATGCAATCACGGGACCACGCGATACCTAAACCGATACCGAAACCAATTTCCGAACAGCCGAACCGAACACCACTGAACGGAATGACCGAATCTGAACCTGGTCACCAAACCAAATGACCGAACTCAAACTCAGCTCCCGAACTGAATGACCGAACGACCAAACTGCGATCTGTTCACACATCCCTAATGAATTTCCTGCATTGAGCAGGGGACTCTGAGGTACATTCCAACTCCATGATTCTAAGACTGTTGTTGCCTCAAGGGTTCCCACACATGGCCAGGTTGTCATCCTCCTGCACAGCTGGGTAGCTGCCTAGCCAAGTCTGATCCCTCTGGAGCTGACCCAATTCTCCACATGCAACCAGGTTGTTGCAACTGGCCCCGTACCCTGGTGGAACTGGTCCTATTCTCTTCCACACCAATGGAATGATCACCACTGCTGAAGTTGCCCCCCACAGCCCCTCCACCAGGTACCCGAGTATGTGTGTGTGTGCACGCATGAAAGTGTGTGTGTTAAAGTGTGAGTGAATATGTGTGTGTGAATGTGTGCATGAAAGGATGGGACTCATTAGCCAAGCAGGCAAGGTTTATGTCCATCTTTGGCCCACTGAAATTATTATTACTTTACTTTAAATTTCTATGCTGCCCTTCTCCAAACAAGGACCCATGGCAGCTTACAAAGCTTAACAATAGAAATAAAATTCAAACCAACCCAGCTCCATGCTCCCCACTCCCATCCAGTCTCCCTGCACCTCAAAACAAATAAATATCAGAATACAAATAAATAACACCAAAACAATAAAAATCCCACCCTTCGACCCCACCCCCACCCCACTCCATATCGCCCATAAAGTCCCTCCTCCCATGCCTATCACCACTCTTATAGGAAGGTCATGTCATAAACCCCACCCTTCCCCCATGTCCCACAACCTCCTCCACAGCAAGCTGTGTTTGTTGCTGTGGGGATCGGGGCTGTCTTGATAGGAGGAGCTTACTGCCACTCTGCTCTCCCCCCCCTCCAGGTAATAACACCCAAAGGGTGTCGGTCGGGGCCTGGGCCAGCACACACGCTGTAGCAGCAGTGAGGGGATGTCAGGGGGTGTGACCCCGGCAGTGCAAACAGAGCCATCTGTGCCGCAGGCGGAGGCTGAGGTAGAGAACGGAACCATACCCGCACAGACAGCCAATGAAGGGGCAGGGCCACCCAGCACGTTGAGGCGCTCAGCGTGACTGCGTGCAAAAGGGGGTGGGGCCTGCACCATTTAAGGTCTAACTGAAGTCTCACAGGTTGCTGGTGATCAGCAACGCTGTGAGACTGCCCGCCCCCTTTCTGTGAGATTTCCTGTGGTCTTGGTTTAGCAGTTGGAGCTTCTAGGTGTGAGCGTGTGGAGAGCTTGGAATGGTGTGAGTGCTTTGAGTAATGTGGGAGGTGCTGGGAGAGTGAGTGGGGGTGAGTTAGCGTGAGTGTGGCTTGGGGTGTGGTGTGTTCCAAGATTCCCCATCTAGCCTCTTTTGTCTGGGCCCAACTTTACTTGTTAACCTGAGTGTGTGTGGTTTCTGTAAAACCTTCCTCTCACTATTGCCTAGGTGTTCTCCCTTTGTTGTCTCTCACAAATGCTCACTGAGTCCTCCCTGTTCCTGGAGTGAGTGGGGGTGTGGACTACATAGGTTTAATGTGGTATTAGGGGTGGCCCTTGCCACAAGGTGGAGGGGCTCCACTCATGGCCTTGCTGTCTCCCACCCCTATGATGATACGGCCTTGTCCCAGCTGGGACAATTAGGGCCACCTACGAACCTGTGGGGTTGTTTCTCCCAGCTAACAGAGTGGAGCCCCACCAGTGGTGTCGGGGGTCTAGTACTGGTTGTGGGAGTGAGTGTGCATTGTATTGAGGTCCGTGGGTACTTCCCCAAGACTTCCCCCTCCTATCATAACAGTATCACTGGCCCAACCATGGACCTCGCTCAGCAACTAGAAGAAATGAACTGAGCTATCCAAGCCTTGGCAATGGAACTTAAGGATATTAAGGGAAAACAGGAACAGGGAGCAGTGGGCGAAAGAGAGGAAGGAGTTGAGTCCGCCATAAAGGTTCCCGTGGCAGACAACCCCATAGCCCCTGCAATGGGGGAGGGGCGGTAAGCCGTGAACCACAACACCCCCCAATAGCAAAATTCAGGGGAGATAGACGGCAGTTCCAGGGGTTCCTGGCACTATGTAAATTGGTGTTTCAGATGCAGCCCATGACCTATGCCTCTGATGCCACCAAAGTAGCTTTTATTATAGGTCATTTGGAAGGGCTGGCACTGGATTGGGCCACCCCCTTGCGTATCAAGGATAGCCCCCTTCTGAAAGATTTTGCAAAGTTTATTAGAGAGTTTCAATTCCTCTTTGATTACCCCCACCAGATCAAGGATGCCGAGACGGAAATTATGACCCTCCGACAAGGAAAGGGACCCCTTTTGGAGTACATTACACGTTTTCAACATCTGGCGGTGGAACTTAACTGACCTGATAACGTTCTGAAGGTTCATTTTTGAAGGGGTCTGAATGATGAAATTAAGGACCAGTTATTGTATGTAACGATGCCAGAACAGTGGGGAGAACTAGTCAACCTGATCTGTCAAATAGATGAAAGGCTGACGGAGCGACGCCGGGAAAGGCACCAGGAAGGAACCCGCCCTTGGTCTCCCCGTCCTCTGCTGACAGGGCCAGGGAAAAGTGAGAATCCCAAGGCCAATGAATCAGAGCCAATGCAGATTGGCGCATCCCGGGGCCCATTGGGGACCCGCAAAAAAGAAAGGCGAAGGTCAGAGTGGCTGTGCTTCTATTGTGGGGGCTCAGGGCACTTTGCCAGAAACTGCCCACAACTCCCCCCTGAGCAGCAACAGGTGGGAAACAAAAAGAGTCGAGATGGGCCGGAGACGTCGTGGTGAATTCCCTTAAAACCCCAGTATTCATGGCAGCCAACCCTGCAGCAAACACTGTACGCCTGGACCAAGTTCGGGTTCCCCTAACATTAGAACTTTCTTCAATGAGATCGTTGGTAACCATAGCTCTCATCGACTCGGGGGCATCCCGTAATTTCATTGATGACACCTTAGCACAACGCCAGGAAATCCCAGTGCAGTCCAAACCCAAGCCAGAAGCAGTTTATGCCATCGATGACTCCCCACTGACTTCAGGCCCCATAAACTCTTGCACCTTAGCCCTACAGGGCACTGTTGGAGAACTTGGGACTCATCAGGAAAAATTGCTCCTAGATGTCGTCCATACGCCCGCCTTCCCTGTAGTCGTTGGGATCCCATGGTTGAAGACACATAACCCGCAGACTGATTGGCAACGCCAGGTACAGTCTTTTGTTTCCCCTTTGTGTGCTTCGCAGTGTTTGATAAAGAACCCGTTTATGCAAACCCTGGTAACTAGTTCCTTAATGGCAACTGTGTCTACCTTGATTCCACAGGAATATCAGGACCTCATAGATGTCTTCTGGGAACAAAAGGCGCTGGAATTACCCCCACATCGCAGTTATGACTGCCCCATTGACCTCCAGCCAGAGACCACCCCGCCATAAGGTAGGATCTATGCCCTTTCGGGGCCAGAACTAAAAACATTAAAGGACTATATTGATGAGAACTTAGCAAAAGGCTTTATTCGGCCCTCCACCTCCCCTGAGGGGCGCCGTTGTTCTTTGTGCTCAAGAAAGATGGTGGGCTTAGGCCCTGTATCAGTTATAGAGGCCTCAATGCCATCACCATTCAAAATCGATACCCACTACCACTCATTCCTGAGCTACTTGACAGACTGCAAGGGGCCATGCTATTTACAAAATTGGACTTGCGAGGAGTCTATAACTTGCTCCATATCAGAAAAGGGGATGAATGGAAGACAGCTTTTTGCACTAGATACGGGCATTTTGAATACTTGGTATTAATGCCCTATGGCCTGGCCAGTGCCCCAGCTACATTTCAGCACTTTAAAAATGATATTTTTTTAGACATATTAGATCAATATGTAGTGGCTTATCTAGACGACATCCTTATTTACTCTTGAACTAAAGCTGAACACCCCATACAGGTAATCACTGACCATAGGAACCTTATCTTTTTGCAAACTACTCATATTATGAATGCTAGACACGCTTGCTGGGCATTGTTTTTTCCTCGTTTTAGGTTTCACATCGTGTACCGGCCCGGATGCCAAAACACAATTTCGGATGCTCTATCCCACTGCCATGAAGTCGCCCTAGACCACCAAGCCCACGGTGAAGCACTCTTTGACTGAAAGGTATTTGTAGCCACTGGTATCACCACCAAACAGCTGCAAAAACTCATGGCTATGGATCCGATATGCCAGAGTTACCCCAAGTACATCAGGCCATGGGGCTCCACATGCGGGGTAACACCATAATTGTCCCTCACATAGCTCGCAAAAAAATATTGTGGGCTCACCATGACGCCCCGTTGGCAGGGCACCCAGGGCCACGACATACTGTGCAATTGTTGCAACAACATTTTTGGTGGCCAACCATGTGCAAGGATACCACGGCCTATGATCAAGGGTGTAGAGTCTGTTGTCAGACCAAGGTCCCATGACAGTGGCCAATAGGTCTATTTCAATTAGCTCCTCTATCACAGGGCCCATGGCAATGTATAAATATGGATTTTATCGTGGAACTCCCCATGTCCCAGGGGCATTCCACGATTCTTGTCGTAGTCGACAAGTTCACCAAAATGGGACACTTCATCCCTCGTAAAGGGTTGCCCACTGAACAACAAACAGCACAAATGTTTCTTCAGCATGTAGTCAAACTCGATGGGCTCCCCATGACTATTATTTCTGACCGAGGGTCACAATTTATCGCCCGCTTTTGGAAAGCCCTGTTTGCCGTGGTCAGAGTTAACTTGCTCATACCACGGCTTACCACCCACAGGCAAACGGGCAAGTGGAGCGGACTAACCAGGCACTCGAACAATACCTCCGTTGTTATATAGACTACCTTCAGGATGACTGGTTAGACTTTCTCCCTCTTGCAGAATTTGCCTTTAATAATAGTCCAAATGCTTCTATAGGTACTTCCCCCTTTTTTGTTTCCCAGGGATTTCATCCCCGTTTGGCCCTGTCAGACATCCCCGCAGTGGAGGTCCCTGCTGCCGGAACTCTATTGCAACAAACACAATATGCTCATGCTCACACATGTGCAATGCTGTGAGCTGTCAGTATAAACACACAGAGGACCGAAAACGACAAACAGGGCCCGCATTCCACGTTGGGGATCTCGTATGGGTCAACCGCCAGCATTACCTGTCACTCCGCCCCTTCTCCAAACTGGATGACCGGTATTTCGGTCCTTTCCCCATCACCCACCAGATTAACCCTGTTACATATCATTTGGCCTTGTCCCCTCAGGCCTGTATACACCCTGTGTTTCATGTCTCCCTGCTGAAGCCACGTTGCCCTCCCCTTATTCTCTGACCCTGCCCCACCTCCTCCCATCTGCGATGTTGCCACTGCCCCCGAGTTCGAAGTCTGTGCTATCCTGGATTCACAGGTTACTCATGGCACCTTGTTTTATCTCGTAGACTGGACAGGATTTAGTGCCACCAATCGTTCCTGGGAGCCTGCTTCGGCCGTCAATGACCCCCAGCTTTTCCAACTCTTCCATGCCTGATACCCCTCGAAACCTGGACCCCATCTTTGGCGGGGGGGAGGAGGGCATGGGGGGGTGCTGTCAGGGTGTGTGCTCTCCGGCAGCACCCTGGGTGCCTGCGTGGGTGGGACCCGGGCCGGCGCACACGCTGCAGCAGTGGTGAGGGGACATCGGGGTGTGTGGCCCCGGCAGCACAAACAGAGCTGACTGTGCCGCAGGCGGGGGCTAAGGTAGAGAACAGGCCATACCCACACAGACAGCCAATGGAGGGGCAGGGCCGTCCAGCACGTTGAGGCGTTCAGCGTGACTGCGTGAAAAAGGGGGTGGGGCCTGCGCCATTTAAGGTCTAACTGAAGTCTCACAGGTTGCTGGTGATCAGCAATGCTGTGAGACTGGCCGCTCCCCCTCCCTTCCGTGAGATTTCCTGTGGTCTTGGTTTAGCAGTTGGAGCTTCTAGGTGTGAGCGTGTGGAGAGCTTGGAACGGTGTGAGTGCTGTGAGTATTGTGGGAGGTGCTGGGAGAGTGAGTGGGGGTGAGTGAGTGTGGCTTGGGGTGTGGTGTGTTGCAAGATTCTCCATCTGACCTCTTTTGTCTGGGCCCAACCTCACTTGTTAACCTGACTGTGTGTGGTTTCTGTAAAACCTTCCCCTCACTATTGCCTAGGTGTTCTCCCCTTGTTGTCCCTCACAAATGCTCACTGAGTCCTCCCTGTTCCTGGAGTGAGTGGGGGTGTGGACGACATAGGTTTAATGTGGGACTAGGGGTGGCCCTTGCCACAAGGTGGAGGGGCTCCACTCAGGGCCTTGCTGTCTCCCACCCCTATGATGATATGGCCTTGGCCCAACTTGGACAATTAGGGCCACCTATGAACCTGAGGGGTTGTTTCTCCCAACTAACAGAGTGGAGCCCCACCAGTGGTGTTGGGGGTCTAGTACTGGTTGTGGGAGTGAGTGTGCATTGTATTGAGGTCCGTGGGTACTTCCCCAAGACTTCCCCCTCCTATCATAACAGGCCACCAGTTGTGAATTAGATCCTTGCCCGACCTGGTTGGTGAAAGTCTCCAGGGATACATTGGGTCCGGAGCTGGCGGGAGTGATCAACGCGTCCCTTCGGCAGGGGAGTTTGCCCTCTGGTCTCAAGGAGGCCATGGTGCGCCCCCTGTTGAAGAAGGCATCTTTGGATGTGGACGGACTCATCAGTTACCAACCCGTCTCTAACCGTCCCTTTTTAGGGAAGGTTATTGAACGGGCGGTGGTCTTACAGCTCCAGGGTCACTTAGACAGCATCATTTTTCTTGACCCATTTCAATCAGGGTTTTGCCCCGGCTATGGTATGGAGATGGCGTTGGTGGCTTTGGTGGATGATCTCTGCTGGGAGATGGATGCAGGACGCTCAACATTACTGGTCCTGCTAGATCTCTCCATCGCGTTTGATACAGTGGATCATGGGCTGCTGTTTAGACGGTTGCGTTACCTGGGGGGTCTGGATGGGACCACCCTCGGCTGGTTCCAGTTATTCCTCTCAGGGAGGACCCAGCAGGTTGTCCTGGGGGCAGAAACATCTAGCCCCCGGGCCCTGGACTGTGGCGTTCCACAAGGTTCAATTCTGTCTCCTTTATTGTTTAATGTATACGTGCAGCCCTTGGGGGAGATCGTGAGAGGATTTGGTGTGCGTTGTCAGGCCTGGGCCCTGCTTATCTGTGGGACTGCCTCACTCCCCATGTGCCCATGCAACCCTTGAGATCATCCGTGGGAGCCTTTTTGGAGGTTCCCCAGGCGAGGTGGGTGGCCACCGATGTTAGATCTTTTTTGGTGGCCACCCCTGTGCTGTGGAATCCGCTCCCAGAGGAGGCTCGGTTGCCTCCCACTCTCCTGCTGTTTCGGCATGTATGTAAGACCTGGCTGTTCCGTCAGGCTTTTGGTGAGGGGTAGGGGTGGGGTGGGGTGGTTTCCCCTCATTGTATTGTATTTTAAATTGTTTTTTAAAAAAATTTTAAAAAAATTATTGAGTGTTGTTCGCTGGCCCGGGCTGCCCTGTGGGCAAGAGGGGCGGGATATAAATGTTAAATAAATAAATAAATAAAAATAAAAATAATATGCTGATGACACCCAGCTTTACTGCTCTTTTTCAGCTAACCCAGGCCCTGCCGTCTCCATGCTATCCCAATGTTTGGAAGCCATGGAGACTTGGTTGTGGCAGAGCATACTGAAGTTCAATCCCGATAAGATGGAGGTGATGGTGGTAGGCTGAATGGGGGAGGTGTCTCCCCCTCTTGTGGAGGGGGTGCACCCCTCCATGGACCATCAGGTTCGGAGTCTGGGGGTGTTATTGGATGCAAACCTCCGCGGCCTAGATCAGCAGGTGGATGTGGTGGCAAAGGTGGCTTTCCGCCAGCTGTATCTGGTACGGAGGCTGTGCGTGCCCATACATCTCCAGAACTGACCTGGCCACCTTGATCCATGCCTTCATCACCTCGAGGCTGGACTACTGTAACGCACTCTACGTGGGCTTCCTTTGACGCTGGCCTGGAGGTTACAGCTAGTTCAGAATGTGGCAGCCCGTTTCTTAACAGGGACGGGCTGACGAGAGCACATAACACTGGTGCTCCGTGCACTGCACTGGCTGCCTGTAACGTACTGAGCCAGATTCAAGGTGCTGACTTTGATCTATAAGGTCCTGTATGGTCTTGGACCTGGATATCTCAGGGACCACCTCACCCTCCGTGACTCAGGACGGCCCCTTTGGTCCACCGGGGGCGCCTTCCTGGAGGTCCCCCGCGTAAAGCGGGGGGCTACAATGGAGAGGGTTTTCTCGGTGGCTGGGTCTCTGTTTTGGAACTCCCTCCCAGATGAAGCATGGCTGGCCCCGAGTCTGTTGGCCTTCCATCGGACCTGTAAGACATGGCTGTTCTCCCAGGCCTTCAGAGGTGGGGAGGTGAGGGTGGGTTAAATTGCTGTATGGGGGGTGTTTTAAATTTGTTAAATAATATTGGAATTATTTAGATTTTAATGTGGTTTTATATTGTTTTAGATTATTTTTATATTTGTTGGAAGCTACCCCGAGATGCCATCGGCATGAGGGGACAGCATATAAGTGTAATAAAATAAATAAATAAATGTCCATATCCTCCCTCACCGGGAGATCATGACATTCCCGCCTCTCCATCCCACAACATTCCTCACCAATTCCCCAACCACACAACAGTTCCTTCTCTGCCTAAAACATTAAAATCACAGAAATACAGAACATAAGGGAAAGGGGGAGGGTGGTGATGTCAAAAAGAGGAGAGTCTTTGTCATGCTGGGAATCAATGCCTCAAAATGCAATATATCTGACCCCATGCTGTACATGTAGCCAAATGGCCCTTAGGCATGGCTGGGAGGTATATTCTTAGCAGTCAGTGCCATGTCCCCAGCTTCCCTGATTGGCTGTCTCCGCTATTTAAGACCACCCAGCAAGACCAGGAAGCTGAGTGGAACGATTCTAAGGTCTTTGTGGCTTACCTGGTCCACTCACAGCTTTTGACCCAGCCTCCTTGGGCTGACTGCCTGATATTTTAACTTCATGGCATATTATTGAACTCTGTGTTATACAGTTGATTAATTGGTCAGATTTCTGGTTCTGACTCTCTGACTTGTCCTTTGACTCTGCACTCTGGCTCATCGCTTGAGTTGTTGCCTGGTTCTGATCCTGCAAAGACTGACAACACCCGACTGCCTTACATGATGGGAATTAACATCATGAAGAATGGGGAAAGAGTGGTCCAAAATAGACAGGGATTGGTTGTGCCCTGTAAAATGTTTGTTTGGTGTGGGAAAGCTGCAGATGTAGATTTCCTTCGCATCTGGATCAACCATTCCCAAATATTTTTCCTGTGGGACCCTGTGAAGACTAACTGCTGCCAGCCTCTCAAGGAGTGCCCGAACCATGACCCGACTGGTGGGACCAGGCTGGCAGCCACCCCAACAGGCCAGGAGAATCATGCCGAGCGTGCCCCAATGATATCCTCAGTTCATGACATTGGGGAGAGGGGGCCTGAGAGAGCAGGGGGTGGAGCTAGCCAGCCCACCGGCTTCAAAAGCAGTTGAGACTGACAGCAAGGGGCTGGCGCTCGAGGGGGCATATGCAGGGGAAGAAGGGCTGAGCACTCAGCTCTCCTGCCAGGTCTCCCATCCGGGAGGGTTGCAAGCCAGCCACTGGAGGGAAGGACCCTGGGAACAGGGGAAGAAGGGCCTCCCACCTCACAGTTCCTCGGAAGGAGGGAGCTGCCAACCCCAAACAAGGATAGACGGACCTGGACTACAGGCTGGGTAGGACCCCAACTTGGGGACCTGGCCAGAGGTAACAGGGCCACTGTGTATGATTAAGGGGAGGGAACCTGGGCTGGCCCACCTTGGGGCTGGGGTATCTGTCCCCAAACCCCAATTGGCGCCCTCCCAGAGTAAATGTCACCTGGGATAGAACCCAGGACACACTTTGAGGGGCACAAGCCCTGATAAGCCTCACAGACCCCATTGTGAGACTTAAATATTGCCCTGTGACCTAGGCAGCAACAATGCCATGCAGAAATTGGGACTGTGACCCATTCCCCAGATGGAAACCTCTGCTCTGGACAATAGTGCAGAAAGGAGAATGATATCTGTACTCGATGTGTGGTATCTCGAAAGGACTCAAACCTGAGTTAATTCTCCCTCTTAGCACCTCTTGAGATAGGGAAGTTGTTATTCTCCACATTTTGCAGATGGGGAAGCAAATAATTCTTACAGAAGTTGCACTGGGATTTAGAAGACAGAGCTGGTATTTATAGGGCACAGGTTGCAATTCATGTTTAACTTTTAGAAAATTCTGCAGATGACTCAGTGGAGAGTTTGTTGAGAAGCTGCCTAGAGTCTAGTGCAGCCACCTGAAATGGCAGTGGCTTGTGTGAGTGAATCAGAGGCAGAGTCAAGAATGTTTAAGAAAGACAGGGAAATATGGACTTGATGTTACTACTATTAGGGTCCTTTTGAACACAAACACTCTAAACACTGATAAAGTGGGTGTTACATGTTGCAGTGCTGCAGGTGTGCTCTGTGGGTGCCCTGCAACATGTATAATAAAATGTAAGGGCCTAGGTGTATTTACAACTGGTTGAAGCGTCAAACCCAGAGAGTGGGAATCAATGGTTCATTGACAGATTGGAAACAGGTAGCAAGTCTGTTCTAGATCTGGTGCTGTTTAACATTTTCTTCAGTAATCTGAATGAAGAAGTGGAGAGTATTCTTATCACATTTTCTGATGACACAATGCTAGGAAGGAATGTTTAGTTTAAAGAAAGACGATTGAGAGGGGGAGACATGATTACAGTTTTCAAATATATAAAACACTGCTACAAGCAAAATGGTGCCCAGTTACTCTCTCTGTTCACTAAAAATAGGACTAGGGTAAATGAGCTTAAATTAAATGAGAAAAGATTTAGGCTAGACCTCGGAAGTATTTGCTAACAATCAGGACAGGTAGGTAATGGAATAATTTGCCAAGGAAGGTTGTAGAGCTTCTATCACTGGAGGCCTTTAAAAACCGGTTAGACAGGCATCTTTCAGGCAGGCATAAAAAGCCTGTCATGGGGCCTCAGAAGCACTGGTTCTGAGGCTATCAGAACTGGTCTCCCTGTGGGGCCCCCTCCCACGGCAAGGCCCAGACCATGACACCTACCAACATAGTAGGTAGTGGTACCAGGGGCGGCTGGTGGCTTTTTAGTTTGGAGGGGCAGTAAGGCCGTCGAGCTGGTGGGCGGAGCCAGGGCAACGGTAGGCAGAGCCAGGGCA
>QEPC01009348.1:1042720-1067082 GCA_003113815.1 Sphenodon punctatus | reverse complement strand
CATCAAGAAACAGCCACTCCAGCCCCAGGACCCACCATCAGGGTTCTGGGGCTTACATTACAGGTAGGGAGAGCTGTCCATCCACTGGATCAAGAAGCTGCCACTCTAGCCCCAGGACCCACTGTCAGGGTTCTCTGGGGCCCTGTCATTCCGCGCACAGGGTGCTGTCATTCCACCGTCTAAAGAAGCCGCCACTCCAGCCCCAGGACCCAGTATCAGGGGTCTGGGGCCTATGTTACAGGCAGGGAGAGCTGTCATAATGCTGCATCCAGAAGCTGCCTGCCACTCCTGTCCCAGGACCCAGCATCAGGGTTCTGGGGCCCATCATTTTGCTCATGGGGCACTGTCATTCCGCCTTTTCTTTATGCGTTAGCAACCTGCTGTTCAGAGAGAGAGAGAGAGACTCCCCCCTGCTAGAAGGAGAGACAGACACGATCCCACCCATGCTGTCACCTGCACTATATGGCCAGAGAGAAAGAGAGGGAGAGAGAGAGAGGGTCCCCGCTAGAACGAGAGAGCTGGGGGTAGAGAGGGGAGGTGTATCCAGCTCAAGCTGCCACCTGCAAGAACCAGTGAGAACTCTCATCTGCACTTGTTATGCCCACATCCAGCAGCAAATCTACCAGAATGAGATGGAAATAACATGCAACATATTATATGTGCCTGCCTGTGTGCCTCCCTGTACCTGCTAACCACCTATCGCATGATTGAACAAAGTGTGCACAACCAAGCACTAATTCTAGGGACATCATTCAACGCCCATAGGCTGTCATTCCACTTTACCTGAAGCAGTCAATTCAGTCCCAAGAACCATTATCTGGGTGCTGCTGCTGTTCGTGCCAGACTGGCCAGTCCCAGTGGTCACCGTGCCTACCCGCAAGCCTTCCCCCCACCAGCCTACTCCTCCACACCCACCCACAGATGCCCACTGCCAAAAAAGCCTGTCTCTCTTGCACACCCACACAGACACAAGCCCTGCCCCTCCTGGGGGGCTGTCTGCAAGTTGAGACCCTACTAGCACATCTTGGGGCTAAGTAATATGCTACATGTGCTGCTGCTGTTAGGTAGGGATCGGACAAGCTGTATATACAATGAGATTCTGCCACCTGCCAGAAGCAGCACAGAGGGATAAAAGATTGAACAGGTCAAATAAAGCTGGTAAGGTAACAAATATAACTTTTATAACAACTTTTTAAACAACAACACATTACAACTTTATAAAGCAAAAAACAAACATTAATATAAAGAGAAAGGAAAATAAACTAGGGTTCTGTGGGCCTCTCCCCTGGAACAGGGGGGAAAGGGGAAAGTGGTGCACAGGACCAAGGGACGGGCATAAAGTCCTCCTTCGGCTCAAACCCTTGTTGCCGGGCAAAGTCAAGGACCTCCACCAAGGACCCCTTCAATTTGGAGACCGACTGGTGGTACAGTTCCACATCGACGCGGGTGGGAGTTGACATAGTTGTTAAGGTTCCCGCTTGCTATACAATTTGAAGCTGTCATTCCGCGGGTTCGAATCCCCACTGTTCTGTGTCACTTTAGGTGGAAGTTGGTATAGTTGTTAAGGTTCCCGCTTGCTATACAATTTGAAGCTGTCATTCCGAGGGTTCAAATCCCCACTGTTCCGTGTCACTTTAGTTAGGTGTTGGGTTATGGTGAGAGCCAGTACCCATAATAAGCTTGACTTGACTCCACGCGGAGGTACTCCGAGTACGCCTCCACCTTGCGTTCCCATGCCTCGAGCTCCTGGAACTGTTCTACCAGCCCATCCTCCTTTGCAAGAGCTTGGAGCCTTAGCCCATCCATATATTTTTGTTTGCCCTCCATAAAGTTCTGTGTAGGCCTCTCCAGTTAGGCCTGAAAAGCCCTTGCCACTTCGGACTCCTCCTGGGGGGCTGGAGACTCCTCACCGGATCTGGAGGGGGAAGGGCTGTGGTGGCAGCACTTCTGCCGGGCCTTCCACCCTTCCTGCATGGGTTGTTCTGCCCGAGAGTCATTGCTGCCACTGCACCTTCCAGCCCGGGAATGACCACGTGCCACCTTAATTTCATGGACGTTTTCTATGTGGGCTACCAGCCCAGATGTGGTCCCCTGTGGCCCTCTTTTTAATTTTTTTTGTCACAGATCTAAAGAACATAAAAATATAGGAACATAAGAAGTGCCATGCTGTGTCTGACCAATGGTCTGTCAAGTCCTGCCTGCATTCTGTCTCCACAAGTGGATGGGTGGCCAATCTCTCTCTGCAGTAGACTTCTGAACAGGTCATAGGGCAATCCATTCCCTGTTGTTCCAGCCCCCTTGCATTGAGCAAATCTGCCTTTCGGCGTATCATAGTACCGCCAGACCGCAGACCTCATCGGCCTGCTTTCTGGCGGCTCCTGCGGCTGCGACCTCCACTGGGATGGTGTTTTGCGCCTGGCACAAGTGGCAGCATCATCATCACCTTCTCTGAAATAGGAACACATAGACAACACCTAAATAATATAATTCATTTATGTTGATGCCCCAAGTTCTTCCAAGAGCAACTAGAGACCCTGACTGGCAAGTGTCTGGGAGGGTGTTTTGGCTCATGCCTGGCTGCTGCAAGAGCCCCCCCCCACACCCTCTCTCTCTGTGGCAGGCCCATATATAAGACACGTGTAAATCCTGCCCTTGTGTCAGTGGGGGGAGGTAGTATAATTTATTTTTATTTGTTAGGCAAAGCCTTTAACAAATTTACATCGAACAATAGGGTTAAAGACCTTATACAAATACATAAGGAGAACGACATCACATAAAAGCAACACAGTAAACAGCAGGGATTAACCTTAAAAACATCCTTTCTTGGGAGAGGATTCGCTATCACTTAGTAGATATACTTTCACTCCAGTCACTCTGCAGCTCCCCTCCACAACTCTATTCCGCTGCTCCACTCATCCAGGGTTACTCAATCACTTGACTCGGGTGCATTGGGAATTCGGGCTTCAGCTTCTAAAGCGGAGTGGTGACACTGATTGATTACTCATGCTTAAAGGAGCAGAAAAATGGGAATCGAATACCTTGAACTGTCAGCCCGAATTTTGCCACTGCTCTGGATTGTTCTGTGTCAGTTGGCCCAAGTAGACTCTGGATGTCTTTGAGCGTGAGAGTTTGACCCATAATAGACCTCTTTAAATATTTGGATCTTGGGCACACTAAGGCGGGACACTGGAAAAAAACGTGCTCCAAGGTGTCCACCGACCCCAACTGGCATAAAGGGCATAGTCCGAGAGCCCACGGGATCCGCTTGTAGAGTCCCTCCAGTACTGCTGATGGAAACATATTTGTCCTCAATTTGAAGAAAGCCGTATGCTCTCCGGCATTCTCCCAGGCAAAGAGGTAGTGGGGACCCGGAAGCTGGGGGAGCATATAAAGGAGCAGACTTTTGGGAAGATAAAAGTGCCCCCTCCAATTGGAGCGTCTGGTCTTGAACCCGTCTTTTATTCAGGGTTCTTATAGCCGCCTGGCCTAAATTGGCAAGGCTCCCGGGGGAAAATCCTAGCTGGGGAACTTCCCGCTCCACTGTCCATAACCATGGGTCCCCCAACCCACTCCTCAATGCTAAAGATAGAAGAGAACCCTCCCGTGGGGGGAATAAGGCTACCTTGGCCCAGTACAAGACCACTGCTTGAAGAGTATATGCTCTTAGCGGGAGACACCATGTCTCGGCCCTCAGAATAGTTTACGGGGTACCTCTAGGGGCTCCTGTAACGCAACGTAAGAACCCATTTTGAAGGGGTTCTAAATGGGCTAGGAAGGAGCGGCCCCAAATTGGGAATGCATATAGGATCTGTCCTCGGACCTTCGCTCTAAAGAGCCGAAGAGCCGGCAGGACCAATTTCCCCCCTTTACCTAGAAAAAATTTCACAATTACCGTAGTTGATTTCTTGGCAAGAACCTGAACCACTGCTAAGTAACCTCTTCAACCCCCATTTGCAGCAAAGATCACCCCCAAATATTTATAACTCTGGACCTGCTCGATAGAATTCAGCCCAATGGACCACCGATGGCGTTTCTGGATTCCTCTACCCCCCTACAACCATGACCTTCGTTTTGAGAAAATTAATAGTTAGTAATTCAGCCTGGCAGTAATTCCCAAAGGCTTGCATAGCCCGGCGCAGTCCAGTAGTTGTCTGGGAGATCAGTACTGTGTCATCAGCATAGAGTAATAAGGGGATCTTACGATCTCCTATTTTTGGGGCATGCGTGTCTATCTGTTTCAGGGTGTGCACTGAATTATTTAAATAAAGGTTAAAGAGTGCGGGGGCCAACAGGCATCCCTGACGCACTCCAGCTCTTACCCCTACTGGTTGGGATAAGGCCCCTTCCATATTATAGCGGACCCAGAGCGAATTCCGTTCATGTAGTTTAATTATCAAAAACAAAACTGGGTTCCACGGAAAACGCTCTGAGTTTCGTCCATAAACATTCTCTACAAACTGAGTCGAACGCTTTTTCAAGATCTATAAAACATAGATGTAATTTCCTTCGATAGGCGATGTACTTGGTTATTAAAGCAGATATGACAAATATATGCTCCGTAGTGGCTATCCCCTTCCGAAAGCCTGCTTGCTCTGGTTCAATTGCATGGTTCTTGTCCATCCATTCTTGCAGTCTAATCAGAAGGAATTTTGAATATAGTTTGGCCACTATGCTGAAAAGACTTATGGGTTGGTAGTTCCCTGGAAGGTTTGGATTCCCTTTTTTATAGGTAGGCACTACAATACTAGATGACCAGGCAGGTGGAAGAGAGCCAGTACTGTTAATATATGTAAAGAGCGGGGCCAGCACCTTAGCCCACCATCCCGGGTTGCTCTTCAGCACCTCCGGAGTTAGGAAATCTGGACCAGGTGCTTTCCCTGCTTTAAGGGCTGCTATAAGCTCTACTAGTTCCTCCGTAGATACCGGGGACCATTCCTGGAATCTGTTTATATGAGTAGTATCTAACTCCACAGTATCTGTCTTGTCATTGGAGAATAATGCCTTGTAAAAATTTTGCCAGACCTGTGGATGGAGGCTGATCCTGCCGACACTAGTACCCCTTGGCTGAGCTGATCGAATAAAAGCCCAGAATTTATGGGAATCCCTGGATTTGACCGCTGTGGCAAGGCAAGCCCATTGCTCTTTGTGGTAGATGCTCAATTTTGCTGCTAATAGCATACGATACTCTCTACGACTGGTGGTTAGTTGGGCTCTTACCACATAACAAGGGTTGGTCTTAAGTTCTCTGGCCAACCGGCGGAGGGCGGCCCTCGCTCTACGGCACTCACCATCAAACCAACTGGGAGGAGACCCCACGGTCGGGGCCGCCTTCCATGAGCCATGTCCAACTGTGATCAGTGGGGTCAGCCCCTCCAACAAGATCTCATACCAGGTTATAATGTCCGGGCCCTGGTCCCCAATCCTATCTGGGAGGATATTCCCCCAAGGAGAATCGAAGAAAGCCGCTACAATACCGGCCCGATTATCTGTCCACTTAGCTTGAACCAAAGGGGCAGCCTCTTCAGGCTGGTTCTGAACCGACTCAGATCTATAAAGCTAGTTTCTGGAGACGCAAGATCAATAGACAAGGTTATTGGGAAATGGTTCGTAACAAAAGAGGGTACCACCTCCAAGCTAGATACTATAGAAAACATACTAGGGGAGATCAAAAAAAGATCTAAGACACTGGACCCTTGGAGGGAATGGAAGGTAAAGTTTCCTTCCGAATCTCCCCTGACCCTCCCGTTTATAATGATAAGGTCCAGGTTAGTCATCAGATCCTCCATAAGAGCCTTTCTTGGGCCAACCACACTATCCATGGAGTGGCAAAGGGGATATATAGCAAATCTGCCAAGTCCTCTAATACTAGAGTGGGATACAACAAAGCTGGGTTACCCATCCTTGCATTAAAATCTCCCCCACAAATAAAAAGGGTGGCAGGGGGTGGGGGGAGGGATAAAGGGTCTGGCTCAGCAATGGGGAAGTCTCTTCCAGTGCACCCACACTGCTCTCCCATGCACTTTCCCAGGTTTTGTCCACAGAAGTGTTCTATCGAGGAATAAATGCCCGTCAGGATAGTATGTGGACTTTCAGCCCCTACTGAGGCCCAGTCCCTATCATCATAGGGCGATGGTGTGGAGAGAAGCCTTGGGTCCCGCTCACACTCGCAACACTCGCAACCCACTCTAGGACCGGGGTACAGGAGGTCCGTGAGACAGGTGTGGAGTTGCAGAGAAGGGGGCCCAGGGAGCAAGGAGGTCGGGGAAAGGACTTGCGTTCAGGGATGACGCGGAAGGGCAGAAGCCCCAAGGAGGGGGAAAGGGGGTTAACACTTGGCTCTGACACTCTCCTAACGCGCAGCACTCCCGCACTCACTCACTCATGGGGATAAGAGGATACAGGGTTTCCAACACACACAACGTCTAAGTAGCAGGGACACAATGCAAACACAATTCAATACACAAATACACTTAGCTCTCAAGTTCGGCTGGTTTCCATGCTTCAATCACCAGTACCAAGTGGCTGTCAGTGCTGGGTGTTATAGTCAAGGCCCCACCCCCTGCACATGCCCGCAACCACATGGAGTGATGCACTGAGGGTGTGGCCATGCTCCCCACAGCTGGGAGCCCGGCGTGGATCTATGATTGTGATGGTAGGTCCGCCGGGGACTGCGGCAGCAAGGGAGGCATATCCGCCACGGCCGCAGGGGGCAGGGCCGCCAGGGCGGCCTCAGAATGGACAGATGGGAGGAGGCCCCGGTGAGATCCCCACCCCCGCTGGGGTGGGTGGCCTCGCTGACGGGGCACTGTGACACCTTGTTGGGGTGCTAGGGATGGGAATTAGAGATCCTGGCTGGCACGTGTCTTGGAGGGTGCTTTTGCTCATGCCTGGCTGCTGCAAGAGCCTCCCCCCTCTCTCTGGCAGACCCATACCTAAGACACGTTTAAATCCTGCCCTCATTGGGGTGCTAGTAGGGATGGGAATTAGAGATCCTGGCCGGCACGGGTCTTGGAGGGTGCTTTTGCTCGTGCCTGGTTGCTGCAAGAGCCCCCCACCCTCTCTCTCTCTGGCAGACCTATACCGAAGACACTTGTAAATTCTGCCCATCCACTGATGCCCACTGTTTCTGTTTCTGCCTGACTGCCCACCAGTGCCACCACCCACACACCAATAAACAGAAATAAATTTTACAAACCTGGAAGCAGTGACACCTCCTGTGCCCTCTTCCTCCTCTGGCGAGGAGCCAACCTCCACCACCTCTGATAGTCCAGGCTGGGCCTCTTCCTCCTCCACCTTCACCTTCCTCATCTTCATTTTTCTTTTTCCATTCATTCCAACCAACCACACACACAGTCAAACCAAACACATAACCAAATCACACACACAGCCAAACCAAAACCAACCACCTCAACCAAACACACACACATGCACTTGAACTACCATTTCTTGTTTCTGGGTTCTGGCATGATCATGGGATCAAATGATACCGATACCGATACCGATACCGATACCTAACTCCGCCGAACGTTCAGCTGAACCGAACACTGCCGAACCGAACAACCGAATCTGAACTCGGTTCCTGAACCAAACGACCAAACATCTGAACCGCGTTCTGTTTGCACATCCCTAACAGCTTGATAGGGGCTTTCGAACATGGCTAGTGGAATGGGGTGGGACATTGTGGGGGTGGGATAGGAGTTCTTGCAGCTGTTTGATTCTTGCAGTCTATGGAAAAACTGGTAAAGTCAGAGGCATGCACAGTAGAGAACCAACAGAGGACAGCGTGTGCAACCAGCAGAGAGAGTGAGAGAGGAAAGACAGAAAATGGCTTCCAACTGGACTATGGGAGTATTTAAAGGCGGGGGTAGGAGAACCCCAGTAGGATTGTGGCAGATCAGGATGTAGCTTTTTAGTTGGGGAGTTTTAAAAGAAATGGAGGTAAGTTCACCCTGTTTGAAAGCAGAAGTTATGTATACAGTCAGAAGAGATGGTGAATCTGAAAGGCTCAGATTCAGTGCCACATTGTGACAAAAAGCAAACAGATCGGGAAACACAGCTTAGAGTAGCACCCTTGGGGCTCCCCAAAAATCCAAGGCTTGGATTTTTCTGACCCCCAGAAAACATTAAAAAAGAAAGGAAGTGAAGCAGTAGCCATTTGAAAAATTGGGGGCCCTTGGGAGGGAAACAAGATCAGCATGTGATAGTGGAGACTCCCCTAGTCCCAAATATGCTTTTTGTTTGCTGTAATTGGGCACCCCCAAGCCAAATTAGGGGCCAACACCCCCACCCCAATTTTCCAGCCAGGACTCCTGGGTTCTCTGTGAAGGGAGTGGGGGCTAGTCAGTTAGGGCAGCGGGGGGTGGTTAGAGCATGGTGCCAGAAAATGGCCACCCACAGACAAACCAATGGTAGGTAGAGGAGACACACACACACCAGACATGGCACCAGCAATAAGTGAGTTTCTAGCTCCCCCCAGAAAAAAAATGATTAGCAATTAAAGTTGATAACATCACACCCTGAAAATATTGGCTGGGGGAGGAACTGATGGTGCAGTCTGATCAAGGCTAGGGTGATCCCCAAACATGGTGCCAGAAAGAACAGAGTGTCAGGAAAGGCCTAGTCCTGACAGTGTTTTTAAAATCGAGGCAGGGGTTTCTCTGAGAGGGGAGGGGGTACTCAGTTAGAGCGGGAGGGGGCTGGGAGCCAGAACTCCTAGGTTCTCTGGGAGGGCAGTGGGACTAGTGAGTTAGTAGGGGGGTGGGGGGCTGGAAGCCAGGACTCCTCGGTTCTGTAGAAGGGGAGTGAGGGCTACTGAGTTAGAGCAGGGGGCTAGGAGCCAGAACTCCTGAGTTCTCTGGAAGGGGATGCTAGTGAGTTAGAGCAGGGGGGTTGGGAACCAGGGATTGGGAGCTAGTGGGATCCACTGAGGGAGTGGGAACTAGTGGTTTAGAGCAGGGGGGCTGGGATCCAGGACTCCTGGATTCTCTGGGAGGGGAGTGGGCTCAATATGGAACATGTATTTTCATAATTCTGTCCAAGTACAATTGTTTAATTTTGTAAAACTCCTTTATTGTAAATAAAACTCTTTAATTATAAATACTTTACTGTAAATGAAATCCTTTAATCCTTTTCTTGTGAATAAAATCCTTTCTCACCACTAACCTCTGTGCTGGAGGGAGAAGGTAGCTCCTTAACCCTTGCTTTGCTGGAGCAACAAGCACACTCTTCTCCAGCTCCCAGGTGAGGTGGGCAGGGTTTGTTCCTGCTATTCGGACAATCTTAAGAAGTGAATTTGCCACTCCATAACCCAGGGGTGGGAAACGTTTTCCCTCTGGGGGGGGTCACTTTTAATTTTAATACAAGCTCCAAGGCCCTCATAAAAGCTGTTGATGGGAGTATGTATGGTGTGTGCTCAAGAAAAGGAGGGGGTCCAGAATAAGGTTGCCACCTATGTATATTTTTCCAGGCCATTTATGAAAAATACATGTTGCAGGGCCTACATGGTGCCAATGCAAGCCCTGCAACATGTATTTTTCATAAGTGGCCTGAAAAAATATACTACAACCCTAGTCCAGATCATGGGCCTGTCGCCTTGTGTGCCACCTTCATCTCTGCTCACCTGAATTCAGTTTCAGTGGTTTGGTGTAGGAACTGGGGAGGAGTCATATAAAAAGTTGCCAGTTGTCCCATTTGACCCCCAAACCTGAGGTTTCTCATCCCTGCCCCAGCCTAACTGAGATCATCCGTGAGAGCCTTTTTGCAGGTTCCCCGGGTGAGACGGGTGGCCACTGATGTGAGATCTTTTTTGGTGGCTGCCCCTGTGCTGTGGAAATCACTCCCGGAGGAGGCTCGGTCGGTCCCCACCCTCTTGTCGTTTTGACATTTGTGTAAGACCTGGCTTTTCCGCCAGGCTTTTGGCGAGGGGGCAGGGTAGGGTAGGGGAGGTGGGGTTTGGGAGGGAGGGTGTGTTTTTATTACTTGTTTTAAAATGTGTAGATTTATTTTTTTAAGTTGTATTATTAAATAATTTTTTGTGCATGTTGTTTGCTGCCCCGAGCTGCCTTTGGGCAGGAGGGACAGGATATAAGTTTTAAATAAACAATAAATAAATAAATAAATAAATGGGGAGTCCCTGGGATGGTGCACAGCCTCTTGGAAGTAGTCCTCAAAAAGGTCTGTGTGATGGTGAGAGCATCTCAAGGTACCACAAATGGCACACAATCTCACCACTGCAACCCCTAGAAAGCTACTGCTACTGGTCTGGGCAAAGTAAACCCCACCCCCATGCTATGAACTCATCCTTTTGAAGCTGCTGTCACAATCCACCTTCCTTCCCATCTGAAGTCCCCTGCAGCATGACAACAGTAGCAGGAGGCAGTGGCCCGGGTCGGTGATGGCAGAGGCCAGCTCCTCCTGGGTGCTTCCGAGAGTGTTTAATTTGGGGTGGGTGGGGGAGAAGCCTGAGTGCAGGGGCAGATCCAAGATCCACTGTGTCCCCCCGCTCATAAATTTGTAAGCCAGCTGAGTGATCTGCACTTCAGGAGATGGAGGATTTCTTATTGCTGCTTGCACCCAAGGGACAGCACATTTCAGTACACTGTGAGTCTTCGAAAACCAAAAATTTTACTGTTATGCTGCTCAGTGTTGTAATGTGCCTGTATTACAAAAAAAATTCTGGATTGTAAATCCTCTCAAAAAAGGAGGAAATTTTCTATATAAAAAACTACAGTTTAAGAAAGAAGTTAAGTCCCTCACAAATTTAATCATGCTCCAAAAAGCATGGAAAGTAAGTTAAGGCTCCCACCTTAACTTTTGTGCCAAGTGAGTCCCACAACAGCAAATCACAAGGGTAGGGTGGCCAGATATGCAACGTTTAGAGGACACTTACAAGAAATACAGGTTGCAGGGCTGCACTGGCTCCAATGCAACCCTGCAACCTGTATTTCTCATATGTCCTCTTATATTTGTTTATCTGGCCACCCTACACAAGGGGCTGAAATTAAGGAGCTGTCTCCTGTTCCCCAACTCAGTTGAGATGCATCCTCTCCCCTCGCCACCCCATTTTTCTACCTTTTGTATTAATAATCGCTTCAAATAGCTCTCTCCACTTTTCCCAGCATTTGTTGTTAATGTTCTGGAGCAGCAGCAGAGCTGGGGAGCCTGGATTCCCAGCTGTTTGTGCTCTCTGTCCTGGTCACCAGCTGCAGCCTAAGCCCAGGCCCCAGGAATGCAAATATTGGCTGAGCTCTCAAAGTCAAGCGGGCCCTGGAGACACTGCTGTGCTGCCTGAGGATGGGATAAGCCAAGGGCAATGTTTTATTATCACTGTTCTTCAAACTCACTTGTTCAGCATTTATGAAGCTTAGTGGATTTCCTTTTGGTACATGAAGTAAGGCAGTGCTGCCAGGCCTGATCTCTGATAGGCTCTAGTACTGAGAGTCCCAAACTATGGGTCACAATTGCAAATGGGTTTGCAGCATCTGTGGACAAGGTCGCACTCCTGAGTGATGTTTGCAGGACTCTATGTGCCTCTTGCTCTCTGAGGTTACAGGATTATATTTGAGTTTCAAAAAATGGTGTTGCACGGACAAAACGTTTGGGCACTGCTGTCCCTGTGTTTCTTGTTGCCACAGAAAAGGGCCCAGTTATCCAGTGTTAGTTCAGCCTCCTTCCATCTGTCCTGCCCTGAGACCTTGTTATTGTAGCAATAATAATAAGGCATTACCACTCCTCTCCCCAACTCATTTTACTCTACCTTGCATTTGCATGAAAGAAGTTAGGGAAAGGGGGTGGTTAGCTCTGCCAGGAAGCATGGTTACTCTAGGAAGGGAGGGTTTGTGCTGGACCAGGTGGTTGCATGTAAACGTCCTTGATTGCTTTAGAATTGTAGAGCTGGAATGGACCTTGAGGGTTATCCAATTCATCCTGGCTGGACACAGAATTACTTCTGGACACTATAGCTACAACAGCAGCTCTTGGGCCTGCCCCTAAGTCTTGTCCTGGTTGTAGGAGAGTCCCATTTGAGAGTCACCAAAGTGAGTTGCTTTTGGAGTCACTGATGGGACCCCTGATCCCACCCAGGGAAAGGGGTTCAGGAAAGCCATCAGGGCAGGCTACAACAGGGAGTCCTGGTGGAGAGAACTGCTCAGACAGAAGACTAACTCAGAGAAGGGGCAGGGGCCTGCAGCTCCAGGCAACCTGCAGTACTTAGCACTGCCCAGATGGAGAACTGACTCAGGACAGGGATAGGGACCTGTCAACTTGGAGCCCACAACCCATGCTTGCAAACATCCATTTAATTATGTAAGGATACATTATCTCAGTATCACCCAAATAACTGGACAGACAGGTCCCTGCAATAGAATCTTTACTTCCAATTTTCATACCCTCCAACATTTCACAGTTGAAAATAGGGATTTTGTGTCCAATGGGAACTGCTTTTCTTGGCCAGCCTGGGGGGACTGCCCGGCTCGCATGCATGTGAATTAACTTTAAAGGTGCTTTTGCCCTTCCTCAAAATGGAGGTTGTCTGTGCTCACTGCACCCTCAATGATGGATTACAATTGGGTGTTTCCCACAATTCCAACTACAAGCATTCCACAAGTAGAAAGCAAGTAATAAAGCGTGCACGCAGAGCACTAAATTCCAGATGGCCAAGCCACAATCAAACACACAAGACACCCCAAAATACAGCCTATTAAGCACATTATGCCATGCAAAGAGACATTCTTCTAGATATATAACCAGTTAATTTGTGCCCTCATCAATTCATGTTGCCTCCACCCATATAACCAGTTAATTTGTGTCCCCATAATCAATTCATGCTGCTGCCCCACCCCATAATCAATTAGTCGCATCCCCATATAATCAATTCATGCTGCTCCCCACCCATAACCAGTTCATTTGTGCCCTCAATAATCAATTCATGCTGCCCCCACCCCATAACCATTGTGCCACTCCGCCCCATAATTAGTTCATGCTGCCCTCCCGCCTACACCAACCTCCGCCTCCCCAACTGTGTAGAGCAGCAGCGAGCCCCACCTGCCCAGAAAGCCCTCCCTCCCCTCCCGCTTCCCTCCTTCCCTACCAAGGCCCGTGTTGTGGTTCAGTCAGCACTTGGGGCGGTGGCAGCATCTGAAGCAGTGGCTGGGGCTGAGGTGCTGCTTGCAGCAGGCTTCCCACTTCTGCCACTTTCTACTCCCCCTGGGCGGGCGGATGGCCACCTTGGGAAGCCTTGCCTTGCTGCAGTCCCTCTCCCCCCTCACCACCCCCGAAGCACTGCGCTGCGGCTTGAATTTGTGCGCTGCCAGTGGCTGCCTAGTATCAAATGCTTCCGGCTGGACGGGGTGGGACTTGAGCTAGAAGCAGCTGATACTAGGTGGCCGCTGAGGCAGAAACTCAAACTGCAGCACCATGGGAGGTGGGACTGCAGCAAGGCAAGGCTCCTGGGGAGAGTAGAGAGTGGTGGGAGTGGGTGGCAGCAGCCCGCCACAAGGAGAAAAAAAATTCCCACCATAACTGGGCATGGTGGGCTCAGCAAATGGAAGTTTGCCAGGGCAGTAACTCACCCAGGAATTTTTATTCATATCTGTGACATTCCTGTGAAAATCAGGACAGTTGGAGGGTCTGAATTCCTGCATCAGCACTATGTCAGAGAACAAGATGACTTCCAGCCAATGGCAGTTTGCATGTGCCCAGTGATGCCATCAGCAATCAAAAGGCAGGGGCAGGTAGGCTGGATTGCAATTTCTTCAAAATGCTTCTGCGAGAGCACACCTACCCTCCATCAACTGAATGTGATTCTAATAATTCTAGGCTCAAAAAACTTTCAGTTTAAGAGAGGAGTTAAGGCTCTTAAAAATTTACTTGTGCTCCAAAAAGCATAGAGATTGTAAGGTAAGGCTCCTACCTTAACTTGCATGCCATGTAAGCAGTAAAGACACTGTACAGTCTCACATATTTTGCTCATGTACAACTTAGGATCCATGCACCCCCATTTTGCTTTGGTCTTTCAGCCCCACCCCCACCGGGACAGGACCCCGGCAGCAAGCAACCAAAGTGAGCAGCACGCACATCACACGCACACTGCTGTAGGGCACACAGTGGCGTGGAGTTCCACAGGCTGCAAAAGTGCACCCCCAATTCCACAACACACATTGCCTAACATTCCCTCATGGCACCGGCAGGCAAACAGAGACCTCACAGCAGCACAATAAACTTGCAAGCATTGCAACTTAGGCTTGACGTATGCAAAGACTCCACACCAAAACATTAAAACAAGAATATCTTGTGGTAACCCCCCCACCCACCACAAAAATACATTTACCACATCCCAAAAAAGGACACACACCCCAAAACCAAACTAAAAGACCAAAAAAACCAACCCCAAAGTCCACACCAAAACATTAAAACAACAACCTTGGGGCAACCCCCACCCACACACAAAAATACATTTACCACATCCCCAAAAAAGGAACCCCCCAAAAAACAAACACAAAAAATGACCAACCACCACCACCACCACCAAAGTCCATGCCAAAACAACCACCTTGGGGCAACCCCCAACCCCACACAAAAATACATCATTTACCACATCCCCCAAAAAGGAAACAGTCCAGGACAAAACCACTGCCTTGGTGCACCCCCCACCCCCAAACATAAGATGGTACACAACCAACCCACCACTATGGAGGAGCCAGACACATTTCCCCCTTCCCCATGGGCACAGCTTCAAGTTCAAAGCCTCCACCTGCATGCTCAAACATGGCCTGGCCACATGGCCTGCACACACACACACACACACCGGGATCCCACTAGGTCCCCATTCAATTACATTCCTTCTCTTGCTAAGGGGCACCAAGGTGTCCCTAATAAAATAACTTAACCCCAAAGGAAACCAAACTTACCAACAGTCACACAAACGCATGCCTCCAGCAGAGTCTGTGGCAGTCCTTCCAGATACCAAACCTGCTGTACAAATGGCTTCCAAGCCCAAGGTCAAGAAGGTCCCAGAAGGAAAAAAAAAAATACTACATTACTATTGGCCAGCTCAGCCAAGTGCCAACCCCCTAATCACATCCCGACCCCCTCTAAAAATCTTAGGGAACCTTCAGGATTGGATGCCTTGAATTCAAAAAAGGCAACCAATCCAAGGTAGGCAGAGTAAAAAAACAAAAAAAAAGCACCAAATGTAGCAGCTAGTTACAGAGGGAGGGGGCAGGGAGGGACTCAACTCAACTGTCAAACAAAAAACCTGTGCCCAACTCCAAAGAAGTCCTTTTAAAAAAGCTGAGATCCGAGACCAATTAAAAAAAAACACCAGTACAGCCTGTATTATCGGATCTTGATTTTAAATCTGGACGGCCAAATACCAGCAATATCGGATCTCGGCAGAACCGCCCACCCCTAATTACTATACAATATTGGAAAGGGATTTGGCTGTCTATAGGCTGTGGCTCCTGATTGAGGATTGGTTGCCATCTGCTTCCCCTCAAGGTACAACCATCATAAGGGGATCAAACAATCTATCTCATACCCAACAACCTTGCTGAGCCCATATACACCCTTCTAGTACTTGAATATACCATTGTCCCCAACCCAACTGAAAGCACATTTAAAAACATACATACACATAGGCCACTTTCAGACCGACCCCCCCCCACCACCACCACCACCGGCACATATTCTGGCTGCAGGAGGGAATGTGCAGTCAAGATATGCACGGGGATTGGCTGGTCTGAAAGCACACACACACACACACACACCCGCGCGCGGCTTTGCCAGAAGACATACGCAGGAATGCAGAGCAGGAAATCCAGCTCTGCATCCCTGCACGTGTCTGCCGGCAAAGCCTTGGGGGGGGACTTTCAGACCAACTGATCTCCGCACATATCCTGGCTGCACATTTCCTCTCGTAGCCAGAATATGCATTGGCGGGGGAGGTCTGAAAGCGGTATTAGCCCCCACCCCTGGCTGGCCCCCAAACCTTGTCCCTGAGTACTAGGGGTGGGACTTGGTCAAAAATATCGGATAACGGTTTTACTGGATCTCAGATTACCGAATTATCGGATTAAAACTGGTATACCGGTACCAGATTTTTTCCCATTGAAATCAATGGGGAAGTTTTCCCATTGAAATCCGAAAAACCCAAAATTACCTGTACTAAAGGCAACATGTCTCTTGTAAAGATTTAATGACAGATTTACTTGTTTCTTTAACTGCTAACCACCAGACTACACTTAGCTCCAGCAGCTCCCAGAAACCCCCAGTAGCCCCCACTACTACTTTTTTTTCTTTTAAAATAGGTTTTTTTCCACAACACAGTGGTCATCATCAAATCAATCAGAAATCAGATCACAGCAACTGCCAGTGGAGGACACTCACACAGTGGCACGTGACATCAGTCAAGCATGCAGTTTAATTTGCAAGTGAGTGACGACTCTGACTCATTTGACAAAATCCTGTGCAACCCCCAACTAGATTCAAAACAACTCCCCCTCACCACTATTTCAGTGTCCCAGGATCCCCTCAAATCACCCACAACCACATATTGGCAATGCCAACAGATTCAATGCCAACATAACAAACACAACACAGTGTCAATCAATCACAAATTTAGTTAGACCCACAAATAAACCCTCTCTCCCCCATTTGACCATAGCCCCATGGGGACAGGCAGTGGATGGGACCCCCAGCAAGTGTAGTTCACAGAGGGTTAATGTCCCTCCCTCCAATGTTAACTGAGTACTCCTTGCCTACTGGGGGGATAGAGAGCGGTCTGTGGTCCCATGCACTGTCTTTCCTCCAACCAGACCCCAAAAATAGATCACGTTGCCATCGCCTACCTTTATCCTGAACCTCTGAATCCTCAATTTTTGTGCCCTCCTTGGCCACCTGTAGTCTTCCAAAGGTGTAGGCTTCGGGACACAAGCCTTCCTTCAGGCTTGTAGAACTAGGAGGACTGAGTTAGCTCCCAGTCCTGCAACAAGTTGAATCAGAAGAAATGAAATGAAAGAAAAGTACAGGACAGAGGAGAAATAGGAGGGGAAAGGGTTTTGTTTGGGTGCACAAGAGGAGGAAGGGGAAAATGGGTTTCAGTGGGGAACAGGGGAAAGGGGACTCCATTGTTTCCAAGTGTCTCCTCTGCCAGGTTCTTACTTTCTCCAGTTCACAAGGTGAGGTTAGGTGTGGAATCTAGCCAGATCTCAGACAAATTGGAGGGGCGGGGAAAACACACAGCAAGTTATTGAGATTTATTCTGGAAACATAGATGATATGATTTTGCCCCTTTGTGGATCTGTCTCCAAAGAGGAGGTTCCAGACCCTTCGAATTCCGATGCCATCACTTACCATTATCTGAATGGAATGTGGGGGTGGGGGTGAAGGAGTGTGGGGCTAGAGGTGCAGGGTGGAATGGGGAGTGTGGGGATGGCTAGAGCTGTGGGTGGGTGTCTGTGGAGAAAGGTTTGGTGTGGGGAGAAGGGGTGTCACTTACCTGGCGGCCAGCTACTTGTGTGTCACGTTCNGGGTGGGGGTGAATGGTGTGGGGCTAGAGGTGCAGGGTGGGGTGAAGGAGTGTGGGGCTAGAGGTGTGGGTGATGGAGTGTGGGACTAGAAATGGGGGGTGGGGTGACAGAGTGTGGGGCTAGAGGTGGGGGTGGGGGTGAAGGAGAGATCAGTGTGGGGTGGGGTGAAGGAGAGATCAGTGTGCTGGTGGCCAGCTACTCACGCATCACGTCTGACACGTTGCCAACAGTCAATCACCAAAAGGCGCTCCAGTGGCTTGGGTTTGGAAAAGAAAAGAAGAAAATTTATTTTAACAACTGACATTAACTTTACCATGCACTAGTACAGCAAACAGCACACCACACAGCCACACACACACAACACAAGAAACAAACACAGAAGACAGTGGCATGTGGTTCCCCAGTCTTGGGGTGCATCCATCTAGCCCAGGGCATGATCCAACAGGAAGCACCCAAGCAGACAGTACCAAAGCAGCACCCCCCACCCCACCCCCGGAAACAAGAGCAAAATAACCTGCACCTCAACAAGACATCACACGCTGCAGCCAAAACTCTCAGGGCACCCCCAATCCCCCCAAGCATCTAGCCTTGGGGCACCCAACACCCACCAGGACAGGACCCCGGCAGCAAGCAACCAAAGCGAGCACGCACACTGCTGCAGGACAGTGGTGTGGAGTTCCACAGGTTAACGGGTCAGTTCTGGCCTACTGGGACAATGGCACCCCAAAACCACCATCTAGCCTTGGTGGGGGACACCCATGTCAGGGCATGACCTGACAAGAAGCACCCAAGCAGGCAATACCAAAGCAGCACTCCTTGGAAACAAGAGTAAAAAAACCTGCACCTCAACAAGACGTCATGCGCTGCAGCCAAAACTCTCAGCGCACCCCCAATCCCCCACCAACACAAATTTCCTAACATTCCCCCATGGCACAGGCAGGCACACAGACCTCACAGCGGCACAATCAACTTGCAAGCATTGCAAGACTTGGCTTATGCAAGGACTGCAATGCTTGGCAAGGGTACCCCCCCCCCAAAATAAAATTGCACACACACCCCCAAAAAAACCAAACAGTCCAAAGTCCGCACCACAACAACTACCTTGGGGCAACCTCCACCCCCAGCCACACATAAAAATACATTTACCACACACCCCAAAAAGGAAACAGGCTAGGACAAAACCACTGCCTTGGGGCACCCCATCCCCAAACATCAAATGGCACATGATGGCACACAACCCCACTATGGAGGAGCCAGCCACATTTCCCGCTTCCCCATTGGCAGAGCTTCAAAGCCTCCGCCTGCATGCTCAAACATGGCCTCATGGCCTGTAACACACACACACACACACACACACCAGTATCCCAAGAGACTAGGTCCCTCAATTACTTTCCTTTCCTTCCTTTGCTAAGGGGCACCAGGGGGTCCTGTAATTAATCCCATAAAACCCCAAAGGAACCCATAACTTACCAACAGTCGCACGCATGCCTCCAGCAGCCTGTGGCAGTCCTCCAGCAGCCTGTGGAAGTCCTTCCAGATACCAAACTTGCTGTAGAATGACTTCCAAGCCCAAGGTCCAGAAGGTCCCAGAAGGAAAAAAAATAATCTACATTACTATTGGCCAGCTCAGCCAAGTGCCAACCCCCTAATCACATACCTACCCCCTCTAAAAATCTTAGGGAACCTTCAGGACTGGATGCCTTTTTTGAAATCAAAAAAGGCAACCAATGCAAGGCAGGGCAAAAAAAAAAGCCAAATGTAACAGTTGTTAGTACCGCAGGGAGGGATTCAACTCAAGTGCAAAACAAAAAAGCTGTGTCCAAGGCCCAAAAGTCATTTTTTTTAAAACGAGATCCAAGACCAATACAAAAAAAATGGTACAATCGGTTTTATTGGATCTCGGTTTTAAAACCGGTACCGCCAAATACTGGTAGTATCAGATCTTGGGAGAACCAGAATTCCCACCCTTACTGAGTACACATCACCCATCTCTCAAACCTCTCTCCCCATATATACCCCCAGCACCTGGGTACTCCACATATACTTTTCCCCACCCCTGTCTACCCCCAGACTTTTTTGTAGATACACATCACCTATCTCTTAGACTTGTCCTCTCCATATACCCCCTTCCCAGCACTTGTCTACCCATTACCAATACATACATCCCCCCACCCCTGCCTGCCCCAAGCCTGATCTGTGCATACACAATCACGCATTTCTCAGCCTTGTCCTCCACAAACATTCCCCCAGCACCTGGCTGTCACCTCCCCATACAGACGCTTTCCTCACTGCCCAGCTACCACAGTCTTGTCTCCCTATACACATCTTGCATACACTACCTTGTTCCTACCATATACAGTCCCCAAGTACTCAGTGGTCCCATTCTCCTCAACCCAAATGAAAACATATAGGGAACCGGGAGGAGTTTGCTGTCCCCAGCTTCAGTGTTGCCCCCTACCTGCAAAGGAAGAGGATTGGGGCTGAAATACCAAGGCAAAGTGTGGATGCATGGAGTCTAAGTTGTAAGCAAGCACAATATATGAGACTGTACAGCATCTTTAATTTTTTTATTTATTCTTCCAATTTTTACCCCGCCCTTCTGAAATGGCTCAGGGAGGCTTACAAAACAAACAAAACAGCATATAAAACAACATAAAACCCTGATCCTCCCCACTGACCAGCCTTGCCTCTCCCCAGTTCCACCCCAGTCCACCAAAACCCTCCACACAACCCCCACCCACACAACCAACCACTATCCCCACCCACCAAATGCTTTTTAAAACAAAAATGTTTTGCACCGCATACAGAAGATGCCTAGGCTTGGGTTCAAATGAACCTCCAGGGGAAGAAAGTTCCATAATAGGCAGCGACCGAGAACACTCTCCTATGCACTCTCATCCTTCAAAGAGTTGCAGATGGAATATGCAGGAGGGCGCTCCCCGCCAATCCCAGGGGTCACAATGGAACATGGTATGCCAGGCAGTCTTATATAGGGCCCAGACCATTTAGGGGTTTAAAGGTCAAAACCAGCACCTTGAATTGTGCCTGGAAAACTATAGGGGTTGTGTGTGAGAGTGCATTGGGCCCACCTGTTGTGTTCTCTCCTTCCCAGGTAACATCTCCTGCCTCCCCTCTATAAGGGTCAGAGGCTGCCAAGGGCAGGGGTGAAATAGTACCTCGGTGAGAGAGAGGTTCAGGGGGGTATAGGGTGGGGTGGACATGGGAATATGGTGATGTATTTTTCTGTCCTGGGGCTAATGTATTTATGTGTTGATGGAACTGTTTTTGATTATGTATTTTATCTATATTATGTTGTTTCATTTATTGTATTTTATATTTAAAATGTTTTGTAAACCGCCTTGAGTTGTGATCAGCAAGAGGGGCGGTATAGAAATAATGTAATGAAATGAAATGAAAATAGGCAGCCAACGCAGACTTTGGAGCGCTGGTTTATTGTGTTTCCTGTAACTCATCCCTGAAAAGAGCCGAGCCACTGCATTCTGCACCAGCTGCAGCTTCCAAACAGTCATCAAGGGCAGCCCCACAGAAAGCGTATTGCAGAAATCTGGTCTTGAAGGTGATGAAAGCATGGATGACAGTGGTCAGTTCTGAGCCAGAAATAAAAGGCTGCAACCTCCTCACCAGATGGAGTTGATGAAAAGCATTCTTGGCCACCGCCGCAATGTTAGGATTAAGGGGACAACAGACACACTCCAGATGCTAGGGCAATATGGTGCAGGAAAAAGGTCCCTCAGGGTCTTATATAGGCGCTGGGTATAAGCTGCGAGAGCTAATCCTTGCCAAAGCTCGTCACAGGGACTAGTGCACCGAACAAGGCCCGCTCTACGGTACCCACGCACCCACGTGCACAGGGCTACGGAGGGGGAGTGAGGGATCAGTGGTGGTTCAGCGGGGAAGGAGCCCATGGGGCCCGGAGGGGAGAGGAACCAGGAGGGGATAGGGCTTACACACAGGGTTCACCAGGGAATGGGAGATCGCAGGGAAGGGAAGGTTCAACACGCTCTGTACTCACACTCTCCTACTAGCACACTCGCCCAGACACTCACCTCTCACACTCCACGCTCTCACTCTTGCACTCCCGATACTTCAAACAGCCAATTGCTCTCAACTCCACACCACGCATGGGGCCAGTCTCACGGCACAAGTTCGATCACCTGCACTGATCCAAGCCCTTCCAGAGGCTTATATGGGGGCCTGATTGGCCAGTACCTGCAGGCGCGCCGAACGGCGAGGGTGTACTTCCGGGGTAGCGGCGCGCATGCGCCCGACATCGGCGTTCCCTGGGCTACCCAGGGACGCCACGCTGCTGTGTCTCCGCCCCCCCGTTGCTGACGTCGGTGAAGGGGCGGGCCCCAACACCCGCCTTAGACTCCATTGTAGCCGGCAAGGCTTGATGCGGCCGTGCCGGCGCACCCAATCCCCTCTACCCCTCTGGGCTCTGACAGTACCCCCCCCTCCAGGTCGTGGCTTGGTAGGAAACCAGGCATGAAAGGCTCGTGTTAGGCGCGGGGCGTTCACTGCCGTAGCGGGTTCCCAAGAGCGGTCAGCGGGGCCATACCCCTTCCAATCCACAAGATAGTGGAGTACTCCGCATCGCCAACGGGAGTCAAGGATTCCTGCAACCTCAAATTCCTGAGGGTCCGCTATTTCGGGGTTCTGGACCTGTCCCGAGGTTCGTGAGGGAAATAGCGGGGGGTGAACTGCTTTCAGAAGGGAGACATGAAAAGAAGGGTGTATCCGAATTGAAGGGGGCAGGGCCACTTGGAAGGTGATGTCATTGATCTTTTTTGAAATAGGGAAGGGTCCGATAAACCTCACATCGAGTTTGGCCGACGGACGCATGGTCGGATAGTGACGGCGATCAACCCAGACCAAATCTCCTACCTTAAAGTTCGGAGCCGATCGACGGCAACGATCAGCCTGTTGTTTGTATTGTTGACGTGCTCGAGTTAAGGAGTGTTGTGCCTGACGGTGTGCCTGATGGATTCGTTGTGCGAGAGCTCCGGCTGCAGGGACGTCTCCATCTGGAAGTTCCGGAAAACAAATACGGGGATGATACCCAAAGGTAACAAAAAATGGCGATTGTCCTAGAGAGGCATTGGGGGCATTATTATAGGCGAATTCGGCGAGGGGGAGGAACTGGGCCCAATTGTCCTGCAGATAATTGCAATAACAACGGAGGTACTGTTCTAAGGACTGGTTGATGCGCTCGACCTGGCCATTTCCCTGGGGGTGGTATGCTGTGGTAGGCTTTAGTTGGACTTGCAGGAGGGAAAATAGTTTCCTCCAGAAACGGGACACGAATTGTACCCCACGGTCTGTTATAATTTCTTTTGGAAGTCCGTGTAATTTGACAATATTTTGGAGCACTAATTGTGCGGTTTGAATGGCCGTAGGTAATCCCGGGCAGGGAATAAAATGTTCCAATTTACTAAAATGATCTATAACGACTAGAATGGTGGTAAACGAATTAGAGGGTGGTAGGTCAACTATAAAGTCCATTCCAATTCGTTTCCATGGCCCCTGAGGGGCTTCGACTACTTGCAACAGACCTTGGGGTCGCAAGCGTGGTACCTTGGTGCGGGCACACACGGAGCATCCTTGGACGTATTTCACAACATCGGTTCGTAAGGTTTGTCACCAGAAATGTCTTTGAATCAACCGGAGGGTACCACTCTGCCCTGGATGCCCGGCTAATGGAGAGTCGTGATGAGTCCAGAGGATTCCTCGACGTTCCCTTCGGGGAACTGCTATTTTGCCCTGAAAATAAAATAGCCCATGGCATACTTGCAAGCGGGAATCCCTCTGTATCTCCGGATCCCGGCTGGATTGGATACGCAGCCATTCTAGTGAGGGCTTCCAGGTTCCCGCGAAGACGTGTGTGGGTAGCAATAAGGATCCTCGATCGGCTGGTTGTTCCTCCGAATTATGGCACCGGGATAAAGCGTCCGCTAGCAGGTTCTGGTGACCCGGTCGGTATTGGATGCTGAAATGAAAACAGGCAAAGAACAAGGCCCAACGAGCATGCCGGGCATTAGTAATCTGCGTGGTTTGAAGGAAAGTGAGGTTTTTATGATCCGTGATAACAGTAACTGGGTATTGGGCCCCTTCCAAGTGATGTCGCCATGCCTCAAAGGCTGCCTTAATTGCCAATAGTTCCCGATCTAGGATGGTGTAGTTTTGTTCTGCACTGATAAGTTGGCGGGAATAAAACGCGCATGGCAGGAGAGGGCTCCCTGCCGGTCCGGCCTGCAAAAGGACGGCTCCAATAGCCGTACTAGATGCATCTGTTTCCACCGTATACGGGTGGGACGCATCGGGGTGCTGCAGAATGGGGGCCCTTGTAAAAGCTTTTTTCAGAGTTTCGAAGGCAGTCTGTTGTTCTATTCCCCACATAAATGAGGTTCCCTTCTTCAACAGGCGTGTAAGGGGAGTGGTCCAACGGGCGTAATCGGGGATATATTGGCGGTAATAGTTAGTGCTCCCGAGAAAGCGTTGGAGAGCCTTTACATTTCCCGGAGGGGCCCATACCTCAATTGCTTGAACTTTTTTCTGCTCCATCTCAATACCTTGCGGGGTGATCACGAACCCCAAGAAGGCCACAGACGATACATGGAAGGTACATTTGTCTAGTTTACAAAACAACCGATGTTGTCGAAGCCGTTGAAGCACGATACGTACATGTTGTATGTGCTCTTGGAGGTTAGCCGAGAAGATCAAGATGTCATCTAAATAAATGATTACAAAAACATCAAGGATATCTCGGAACAAATCATTCATTAGATGTTGAAAGGTGGCCGGGGCATTGGCCAGGCC
>QEPC01009348.1:1014368-1040774 GCA_003113815.1 Sphenodon punctatus | reverse complement strand
TGGGACGCATCGGGGTGTTGCAGAATGGGGGCCCTTGTAAAAGCTTTTTTCAGAGTTTCGAAGGCAGTCTGTTGTTCTATTCCCCACATAAATGAGGTTCCCTTCTTCAACAGGCGTGTAAGGGGAGTGGTCCAACGGGCGTAATCGGGGATATATTGGCGGTAATAGTTAGTGCTCCCGAGAAAGCGTTGGAGAGCCTTTACATTTCCCGGAGGGGCCCATACCTCAATTGCTTGAACTTTTTTCTGCTCCATCTCAATACCTTGCGGGGTGATCACGAACCCCAAGAAGGCCACAGACGATACATGGAAGGTACATTTGTCTAGTTTACAAAACAACCGATGTTGTCGAAGCCGTTGAAGCACGATACGTACATGTTGTATGTGCTCTTGGAGGTTAGCCGAGAAGATCAAGATGTCATCTAAATAAATGATTACAAAAACATCAAGGATATCTCGGAACAAATCATTCATTATATGTTGAAAGGTGGCCGGGGCATTGGCCAGGCCAAACAGCATCACCAAATATTCGAAATGCCCGTACCGGGTACGAAAGGCTGTTTTCCACTCGTCCCCTGACCGAATTCGCAGCAAATTATATGCCCCTCGCAAATCTAATTTCGTATAGATTTGAGCCCCCTGCAACCTATTGAGCAACTCCGGAATAAGGGGCAGGGGGTACCTATTTTTGACAGTAATGAGATTGAGTCCACGATAATCCACACAAGGTCGGAGGCCCCCATCCTTCTTGGGTACAAAGAAGATGGGAGCCCCCGCAGGGGAAACCGAGTGACAAATAAACCCTCGTTGCAATTGTTCCTCAATGTAGGTCTTGAGGACCTTAAGTTCGGGTTCAGCGAGCGCGTAGATTTGCCCATACGGGGGCTCAGTGCCGGGGAGCAAATCGATTGGACAGTCATATGGGCGATGCGGCGGAAGGACGGCAGCTTCCTATTCACAAAATACATCAATAAAAGGGGTATAACATGCAGGAAGTTGTGTGGAGGCATTAAGGGTGGCCAGAGCCCTTTTGTGCTCAGGTTCGGTGCCTACAGGGGCCTGAAGGCAATGCGACTTGCAATGGGAGGAATGAAAGTCCACAGTGCCTGAGGTCCAATCTATCTGGGGATTATGCTTTTGGAGCCATGGTAAGCCCAATACAAGGGGGAACATGGGCGTTTGTACCACATCAAATTGGAGCTCCTCCCGACGGCTCCCAATCCGACAATGCAAGAGTGAGGTGCAATACCTCACGGGACCCGACGCCAGGGGGGACCCATCAATAGAGTGCACCACCTCGGCGTGGGCCCGGAGTCGCACTGGTACGCCCCATTGCCCCACCAAGTCGCGATCAATAAAGTTACTAGAGGCCCCTGAATCGATTAAGGCATACCTGATAAACGAGTGTGTTGGCCGCCAACTTAGGGTCACTAATACCTGAAGGTGAGTCGGTTGTGATGTCAGTGTCACTGGATTCAGGGGAGAAGAAGCAGCATTCACCGAGACTCCCCCTGGTCGTCTTGGCCCTGGAAGTTTCCCGGCTCGCGACGTGAGGGAGGTAACTGGGGGCAATTTCGAGCAAAATGGGATGCTCCTCCGCAGTAGAAACATAAGCGCCCTTGCCAACGCTGCTCTTTTTCCTCGGGGCGCAATGGCCCCCGTGATGCCCCAAGCTACATCGGTTCTCCCTCTTCGGTTCTAGGGGTTTCAAGGCGAGCAGGGGGAGGTACATAACGTCGCGTGGGACCCCCTCGAGCTCCTTGCCGTTCCCGACGCCGCTCGGCCAGTCTTTCATCAATCTGGATAGCAAGGGTCACCAACTCGGCCCATTTCGCGGGAAGGGGTACGTAGGCTAGTTGGTCCTTTATTTCATCACTTAGCCCTTTTCTGAACATGACTTTAAGTACATTGTCTGGCCAGGCCAGTTCTACGGCTAATTGTTGAAAATGCGTCACATATTCCAGCAGTGAACCCTGCCCCTGTTTTAACTCTAGAATTGCAGTTTCCGCGTCCCTGACGCGGTGGGGATAATCAAACAAAAAGGTAAATTCCCTTCTGAAAGCAGCATAGTCTTGGATCAATGGGTCTTGGCTTATTAGCAAAGGAGTAGCCCATGACAGGGCTAATCCCTCTAAATGCCCAATTACAAAGGAGACTTTAGCTCGGTCAGACAGGTACGTCTGGGGCTGTACTGAAAATGCCAGCTCACACAGAGCCAAAAAACTCCGAAACAGCTTGCAGTCCCCATTAAACTTTGTAATTTTAGGCCCCTTAGGTTCTCGGGGCGTAAGGCCTGGGGGGCGCTCTTGTAATTCCCGGACATCCATCGCCAGCGATTGCATGGCATGAACCAATTCCACATTCTCAGGGGCTACAGGCCTGGGTGGAGTTTGCGCACCTAGTTCTCCCACAGGGGAGGTATCCGCGGTTTCTTTTCTCCTAGCTCCGCCCACTGCCCCAGTCTCCATACTACTGAAAAGGGAAGGTAGGCTGGTGATACTGTTAGGATTAAGGGGACAACAGACACACTCCAGATGCTAGGGCAATATGGTGCAGGAAAAAGGTCCCTCAGGGTCTTATATAGGCGCTGGGTATAAGCTGCGAGAGCTAATCCTTGCCAAAGCTCGTCACAGGGACTAGTGCACCGAACAAGGCCCGCTCTACGGTACCCACGCACCCACGTGCACAGGGCTACGGAGGGGGAGTGAGGGATCAGTGGTGGTTCAGCGGGGAAGGAGCCCACGGGGCCCGGAGGGGAGAGGAACCAGGAGGGGATAGGGCTTACACACAGGGTTCACCATGGAATGGGAGATCGCAGGGAAGGGAAGGTTCAACACGCTCTGTACTCACACTCTCCTACTAGCACACTCACCCAGACACTCACCTCTCACACTCCACGCTCTCACTCTTGCACTCCCGATACTTCAAACAGCCAATTGCTCTCAACTCCACACCACGCCAGGGGCCAGTCTCACGGCACAAGTCCAATCACCAGCACTGATCCAAGCCCTTCCAGAGGCTTATATGGGGGCCTGATTGGCCAGTACCTGCAGGCGCGCCGAACGGCGAGGGTGTACTTCCGGGGTAGCGGCGCGCATGCGCCCGACATTGGCGTTCCCTGGGCTACCCAGGGACGCCACGCTGCTGTGTCTCCGCCCCCCCCCCGTTGCTGACGTCGGTGAAGGGGCGGGCCCCAACACCCGCCTTAGACTCCGTCGTAGCCGGCAAGGCCTGATGCGGCCGTGCCGGCGCACCCAATCCCCTCTACCCCTCTGGGCTTTGACACACAACCTGATGATGCAGGTGCAGCGAGGGATACAGAAGCACTCCAAGGCTGTAAACCTGATTGACCAAAAGGGGTCAAACCCCATCAATGACAGGAGTGCCAGTCCCCTCCAAGTCACAAGGGCTGCCAACCATCATCACCTCAGTCTTGCCAGGATTCAGCTTCAGTTGGCTCACCCTCATCCAATCCTCAACCACAGACAGGAATGGCGTAAGCACAGAGACTGCAGGGCCTGGGTCGGATGAAAAAGAGAGGTAGAGATGGGTGTCAGAGTTTGGGGTTGAGGAGGCCTAGTCTGGTTCCGTTTACTTGGATCAGCTTCAATTAATCTCGCCCACCGATGCAGGGGATATGCTTGGAGGGGTGCAGGCATCGGTGACCAGCTGTGAATTAGATTTGTGCCTGTCCTGGCTGGTGAAAGCCAGCCAGAAGACACTGGGGGCACTGCTGGATGAGGTTGTCAATGCCTGCCTTAGGGAGGGCAGGGTGTCTAACAGCCTCAAGACTGCAGTCGTCCACCCCCTCCTCAAGAAACCATCTCTAGATGTTGACTCCCCCCGCCAGCTACTCTCCTGTCTTTAACCTCCCCTTTTTAGGGAAGGTTATTGAACGTGTGGTCGCCCTGCAACTCTGGGCGCATCTTGACACTATCGGTTTATTTCTTTTATTTATTTATTTTTACATTTTTACCCTGCTCTTCTCTGAAGACAGGGTGTTGGTGACTCACCTATGGGACCTAGCTGGGGTGGACAGGACCATTCTTCAATGGTTCCATTCCTTCCTAGCCAGAAAATCTCAGTGGTTGGTACTGGGGGATTGTTAGTCATTACCCAGGGGCCTTCCCTGTGTGGTCCTGCAGCATTCAATTCTGTCCCCCCTCCTGTTCAATGTGTATATGTAGCCACTAGGGGAGGTCGTACACAGGTTTGGGGTTCAGCATCATCAGTATGCTGATGACAACTACTTTACCTCTTTTTCATCCGACACAGGCCCAGCAATCTCGGTGCTTTCCCAAAGTCTTGCAGCTGTGGGGGGGCTGGATGAGACTGAGTTGACTGAAGCTAAATCCTGATAAGACAGAGGTGATGCTCATTGGCAGGGTCAGTGATTTGGGTGAGGGCGGGACGTCCATCATTGATGGGATTTGTCCTCCCTTGGCTTCTCTGGTTTGGAGCCTTGGGGTCTGGTTTGGAGCCTGGATCCCCAGCTGCGCCTGGATGTCCATGTGGTGGCTGTGGTCAGGAGTGCCTTTTGTCAGTTAGATCTGGTAAGATGGCTCTGGCCATATATTTCGGATCAGGACCTTGCCACCGTCATCCATGCATTAATTACCTCAAGACTGAACTATTGCAATACACTCCACATGGAGTTGCCCATGGTGATGGTCTGGAGGCTGTAGCTCATGCAGAATGTGGCAGCCTGTCTGCTTATGGGGACGATTCGTCATGAGCACATTTCTCCAGTTCTTGGTGCACTGCACTGGCTGCCTGGGCCTGATTGAAGCTGCTGGTGTTGACCTATAAAGCCCTAAATGGTCTGGGTCCTACCTACCTGAGGGATCACCTCATCCCCTGGGGTGGCCCCTGCAGTCATCTGAGGGGCGTCCTCCTGGAGGTTGTGCGTTTTTGTCGGGTGACTGACCACTATGAAGAAGGCATTCTTGGTGGCTATTCCACTGCTGTGGAACTCCCTTCTGGCAGAGGTCCGCCTCTGCTTAGATCTGCTCACCTTCCGGCAGCAGTGTAAGACCTGGTTGTTCCACCAGATGTTTGGTGGAGGGGATGGGTAGGATGGAAGGGGTTTGATATGGGGAGATAAAAGGGATTTTTAGATAGGGTTGTTGTTTTATATTGAAATGTAAGCCACCCTGAACTGCCTGAGGCAGGAGAAGGAGAAGGAGAAGGAGACTCCAGGTACCTCACAGCATCAAAATTAAAAAGCAAAATACAAAATACAATACATTTAAATTCCTTAAAACCCCATCATCCTACCCATCCTACCTTATACCCTCACCTGCCACCTACCAATCCTCCTCCCCAAACCCCTCTATCCTACCAAACTGTAATCCTGCCTACCAAATGCCTGGCCAAACAAAAAGGTCTTACATCTCCTCTGGAAGATGAACAGGCTCAGGCTTAGGCAGACCTCCAAGGGGAGGAAGTTCCATAATTGTGGGGCAGCAACTGAAAACGCCCCCACCCCCATGCCTGCAATGTAGCAACTTCAGACTAGACTACTGCAATGCCCTTGAAAACTGTTCGGAAGCTGCAGTTGGTGCAGAACGTGGCAGCCCTCCTTCTCAAAGAACTTTTTGTTTGGTCAGGCATTTGACAGGCAGGAATAGGACTGGATAGAATTGGGTAGGAGGGTTTGGGGAAGGGGGTTGATTGCTGGTAGGTGGGGATAATGGGTGGGGTGGGTGTGTAGTTGGGATGATGTTGGAGTTTTAAGATTTTTTAATGTATATTATTGTATTTTATATTTTCAGTGTTGTAAGCTGCCCTGAGTCTTTTGAGAGGGCAGGATAAAAATGTAATAAATAAATTAAATTAAATAAAATATTGATGACACTTCACCCCAAACCTCCAAATGATCTTACCAGTGCCCAGTGGCCTCCGGTACACACTGAACATGAGGAGACACAGAAAAGAACCCTGCAGGACTTCACAGCACTCAAGTCGTGGTGAATACGAGCAATTTTGTCTGCTGAGTAATTAATAAAAATGTCACAGCAGGCATTAGATGACTTAGTTTCCTGATGGAGACAGGCCAGAATCAACCAGGCCTCTCACCACCCGGAACAGCTCCACTGGACGAGACTTTGCAGATGCTATAATAGCAGAGAAGAAAACTTTCTTCAGAGCCACAGCATAGTCCTTCAAAAACAATCTATGCCACAATCAGTCAGCTTCAGCAAAATTTGAGCACCATCTGTGCTCTAACCATGTACCTTCCCACTTCAACTGCCTCAGGTGCTCTGCATACCAAGGGGACCTGTGCTGTTGAGATGGTGGGATGGACACCTGGATGCAGCCATGTCGATGGCCATGGCCAAGATGTCACAACAGCACATGTCACAGTCCGTAGGCATATCCCCAGGAGAGTTCTGGAAACCAATTGGATCCATCAGTTTCCGGACCCAGACCAACTGAACTGGTCCACCAGCCCAATGAGAGCATAGGAGGGCTGGTATCTGGGTCTTCAAAAGGTAATGATCTGACCATGACAATGGTGTTGTAATGACACCCCCTATTTCCAGACTGGTGCAAAACATCAAGTCCAATGTGTGTCCCATCACATGTGTTGGAATAGGCCCATGGTAGCCATGAACTCCTGCTCTGCCCCTGAAAGACTGGCGTCAGCATGTATGTTGAAATCACCCAAGACACTGGCTGTTATAGATGAGATCCTACTACGCAGGTCTACCCATCCCCCACCCACCCAAACACCCATCTGAAGGTGCCATTGGGGGGCGGGGGCGTGCTCTCATGACCCATACACCACCCACCCATGGCCACTCACGGAGCAAAAGATTAAAATCCAGGATGCTCCATGTGGGGCAAGCAAAACTGCCCACACACCTGCCAGGAGCCCCAGTCAGTGTGGGCCATGAACTCTCTGGGTGCCACCCATTTGAATTGCTCCCCACTCACCTGATGTGGGTGGGAAGTCTGTGGCTGTTACACACTTCACACATGGACCTGCCCCCAGTCATGCTTGTTTAAAAATGGCCAATAAGTCTGGGTGATCTCAGCACCACCTCCAAGACCAGCTTAACAAGAGCAATCAGGGAGTATGCTGTGTGGCAGGGTGGTCAGTACACCAGTAAGATCCCCAGTCTATCCTATACCAAATCCAGCACAAGGAGAACACACTTCATGTTGGATCAATAAGGCACCAGGTACCTTCAAAAGGTCAAGGTGTCTTTACAGATCACAGACACCATGCCACCTCCCCTTGGTCCCTGATCCTGGGCTGATGCTGCACTGAGTACCTGGCTGGCACCATATGGGACAGAAGAGGCCCAGATGCCTCTCCCAGGCAGGTCTCTGTAATGTATATGAGTTTAGCGGCCTCATCCTGAATAAGATTGTAGATGGTAGATGTCTTATTAGCCAACAACCTCACATTGAGGAGCATCAGTGTCGGAACAGGAGCCCTACTGGCCTGAACTCTCATATATCCCAAAAAGGGGGGAGGGTGACACAGAGACAGATACCAAGTGTTTCTCCCGATAGTCTTGACGGACCTTCCTCCCCCCGCCATACCTCCGCATGCCCAACACAACCCCAATAGCTGCCTGTAGCAGGGATCCACTCACTGTGGGTTAAGTGTAGGCAGGATCTGTGCCCAAGGAGGTTGTCACTCAAGGGTTCAGTTCAAAAGCAGTTTATTCACACTCATAAAGTCCCAGGTCAGACACCAAGCCTCTGGCCAGTCTTTATGTATCCAGCACACAAGTCCATAACACGGGGCTAGCCAGTCAAACACAATCCCAGGCTAGCTCTTTGCCAACTCACTTCCAGGTTCAGGTTTCTTGCTTGAGTCCAGGCCTCCTTCGTCCATGACCTCTCTGGCAGTCTCTCCGGAAATACATTTTCCTCAGTGGTCAGGAGCAGACTGCCTTCTGCTTCCTCTGCTGTCTTCTTTTATACTGGTAGCCCCACCCGTCTATTTCCTTTTCCTGCCCAGTGGCCATATTAGGTAGTTCTCTTAAGACAGGCATCATCTTGTGGCCCTCTTAAAGGTATACCAACTTTACTGTGCCCTAATCTGCCACACTGCCCTCCTCATCCAAACAGGCCCTCCCTGGCACCCAATTGTCAATCCTCGCTGCCACAAGATGTCACCACTTAAAGGGCCCACAAGGATCCAGGGAGGTGGGTGGTAGAAGAGGGCCTCCCAACTCCAACGTCCAGCACCCCCAGAGGCAGAGTGGTAAAAGAGGCAGGTGGGGAAAACCTCCTCACCCTTTAATCTGATACCACCCTCTCACAGGGGGGCCATGGCACACCCTCCCACCACCTTACCCATTCATGCACCCCCCTCTTACAGGGTAGTGGTGTCACTCCCTCTAACCCTCTACACCCATGCCCTCCCTCCCGCCTGACTCCCCATTCCCCCCTCAAACCCCACCCACAAAAACAATTAAAACCAATTAAAAGCAATAAACAACCACAAACCCACCCACCCCAAAACAGGCCTGAAAACGACCTGCAAATGGCCACCGTCTTTGGTAGCTGCCTACAGGTGGCTGAGGCTTCTAGTACTGCAGGGTAAGGGTGGGCCAGTCCCAGGTGTTCCAATCTCTGCTCCCCCCCCCCCTTTGCAGGTGGCTGAGGCTTTTAGTACTGGAGGGTGGGGGGTGTTCCTGTCCCAGGTGTTACAGTCTCTCCACTCCCCCACAGAAACACACTTTCGCAAGTTAAGGCAGGAGGCTTAACTTACAGGGCTTTTTGGAGCACGAGTGAATTTGTAAGAACCTTAACTCCTCTCTTAAACCAAAGGTTTTTTTAACTTAGAATTTATTTGTTTTTGAAAGGGAAATACACTAAATTCCCCCCCCCTCCCCCCGCAACAATAACACTACCAACCTGGAAAAAACATAGACTAACTTTAGTCTGAACTATAATGTGCTCATGAAAAGCTTAATAACACCATAAGCTCTCACAACCACAGCATCTTACCAGTGTACAAGGGGAGATGATTTGGTCTTTTTAGTTTTATTTCTTATATAAATAAAGAATATATGCTTACTAGTTTTAATTATTACTTTTTACCTAATCTGTCCTATCTAAACCCTGGAAGCCTCTATTGTGGTGCAGAGCAGCCGCCCATGCTCCGGTAGGGAAGCCTGGAAAGCCTCCCATGTCACCTTCTGCCCCTGAAGGAGGGAATAGCAGCTGTGCAGGTGTCATACTTTCTGTGACAGGTCTCGCCACCACTGCCATGCTCTGACAAGACCATCATGTTCTGCCTGCAACCCATCAGTTGCCTCCTACGCAACCTGAATTCCCTCCTGCATCTGCATTAGGGCAGGGATAGAGCCACTCCTGGAGGAATGGTGGAATGGTGGTGGCTGCTGGACCTCAACAAGTGGAGGTGAAGGGGCTTTGTTCCCTCTGCTGGCAGCCTGCGCAGACAAGTGTTCCCACCTCTGGTCCCTCCCGGCAGCATCTTGCCAAAAGCATGGCCTGTTCTTGCTTGTGCAGTGACCTCCTAGCACCCTGCCTTGTGTTGCCCACCTCCACACCATGAATGTACACTAGATGGTAGGCAAGGGTGGAGGTGCTGTGATCAGTCCCCCTGTGCTCCACTACACTCCAATTTAAAAAGACTCCACAAATTCCTCCCCGCTAGAGCTGCACTGGGTACAAAAATTAGTGTCTATGGGTAATGCCCATGGACACCTGACACACTACCCAAGGAACAATCAGGTGCCCGATGCCCAAAAATGCAAGCATTACCCAGAGTAACTGACATGCCCCAGCTGAGAACGCTGTAGAGCCTATCCCTGCAGCACTTCATCCAGAGCTTGTCATAAAGGCCAAGCAGTGGTCCCCCTCCCTTCCAGTGCCTCACAGCTGAGGGGCGCTAGTGGCCTAGCCTTTCAAAGTGACAGGACTCGGCCCAGACCTCTGCTTCCCCCCATCAATGCATCCCCCCCACCCCTCCAGCGCCTCACAGCTAAGAGGTGATGTAGGGGGGAAAGCAGTCTTTCAAAGTGACAGGACCTGGCCTGTAGAGCCTATCCCTGCAGCACTTCATCCAGAGCTTGTCATAAAGGCCAAGCAGTGGTCCCCCTCCCTTCCAGTGCCTCACAGCTGAGGGGCGCTAGTGGCCTAGCCTTTCAAAGTGACAGGACTCGGCCCAGACCTCTGCTTCCCCCCATCAATGCATCCCCCCCACCCCTCCAGCGCCTCACAGCTAAGAGGTGATGTAGGGGGGAAAGCAGTCTTTCAAAGTGACAGGACCTGGCCTGGGCCAGGCTGGCAACTTTGAAAGGCCAGCTGGCAATCCCCACCCCACCCCCCAGCGCCTCACAGGGTACTTTCAGATGATACGGGGCCCTTTGGTCCCGTACCGGCACCACCGGCTTCGTTCCCCGCCGGGGTCACCCCTGCACGGCCCAACAGACGTGCCGGGGGGATCCCGGTGGGGAAAGTGGGAGGGGCCGGGGCTGCGCGGCGCAACGTGCGTCCGCACGGCCCCGCCCCCTCCACGCACCCCGCCGCCCACCCTCCGAGGAGACGGGCGGGCGGCGGGGCCAATGCGGCCGCCGCGTCTGGCCGATCGTGCCACGGCCCGGGATCCCGCCGGGGATCCCGGGCCGTGGCACGCGGCCAGACGTTACTTTTTGTTGGCCACGGCCCGGGGTCCGTTTGACCACGCTTCCCGGGACCTTCCCCCGGCTAGCCCGGGAAGCATGGTTCAAATTGGCCCCATGTGCCGATTGAGCNCCCCCCCCCCCCCCAGCACATCACAGAGCTGAAGGTGCCAGATTTGTGCAGTGCCCTCAGAGGGGAGTCATGGTATGAAACCCACCCTCTTCCCCTGTGTCTGTATCCCCCCAGGCCACAAACCCAACCTTGCCTCAAACTCCACCCTACCCTCCTTTTACCTGTGCCCCTCTCTGTCACTGAGGAGTCATGGCACAGACCCTATCCAAATCTCCTTGTAGTGAGTATATTTTAGTGCTAGCACAAACAGAGCAAACACATAGAGTGGTATAGGATAACGCTATGGTTGGTGCTAGGAAAAGGGCAGGTGCTGGAGTTGTTAAAAGGACCATGCCTTGGAGCCAATCAGGCACCTGAAACCCAAAGGGTATAAATTGAGGAAACCCTCAGTTTGAAGGGGAGAATGCTGGAGTGAGGATCTACAGAATGGAGCTCCACAAAGGCAGCTGTAGGAAGTCTGAATTTGGCTCAGAGACAACAGAGCTACTTTGGACCTTGCAAAGGCAGGCCAGCCAGTCTCTCATATGGGAGTCATCTTATTATTTGTTATTTCCCCAGGAGGGTTTGTTTGTTTGGACTTACTGGACTATGTTTGGTCCCTGCATGAGTGGGACAAACATCCTTATGTTGGTGGCTGTAGGGGAGGCAGAGGCCAGACCTATAAAGGCCATTTTTAAACAATACACTAACATGCAGGTTCACCCATCTCCCACACTCCTGCGACCCACGCATGCACCCCCACCCACCTCCCCCCTGACCGGAGCAACTGAAAAAAAGTTAGGTTGCTTCATGAGGGAGCATGGGTGGAGATGGGTGTTCACCCTTCACCGGTCCATCTGCACAGAGCAGCACACCCACCTATGGAACGGGTCCATGGAGAAAAGGCCACATGAGGGCTAGAGAGGCACAATGCCTGGCCGACAACCAACATCTCACCCCCCCACCCCCCTCGTGATACATTCCCTGACCAGCCAGGAGCCTTTAAAGGACATGTATGCAAAGAGATGGGCATGCTGTAGGGCTGAAGCGGTAACTGCTTTTTCTGCTCCGCTATTTCATTCCACCATTTCAGAATTGCCCACAATTTTCTGCAGCTTTTCTGCCAGCAGTCTGCAAATTCTGCAAATTCCACTAATTCAGAAACTGTTCACTGCCCACAAGGAGCCACTGAGGGGAAGCAATATGACAGGTATCATATCCTTTGACAGGCTAACACCAGCACAGCTGCCTCCACCATCACCACCACCTGTAGAACCAGGTGGGCCAAAGACACAGTCCCCACCATCAGCCAGGTAAGCCTGCAGCAGGAACCCAGGGAGGGACAGGGGACAGTGCCCTAGAGAGCAGTCACAGAGGGAGAGCAAGATGACAGCTGACAGTTATGCCTTCCCTTCACAGGCGAGCACCAGCTCCAGGGCCACCCCTTCCACATCCTCCGGGCAGGCCCCAGCTGCCAAAGCTGCCTCTCCTACAAACCCCAGCCCTGGTCACAAGAGGAGATCAGGGCCTTCATCTGTCTGTGGGGGGATGAGACCATGCAGCACAAGTTTGTGAATTGCTACTGCAATGAGTCGGTATATGAACATATTTCACAAGACATGAGGTGGCTAGGGTACAATAGGGACATGTCCCAGTGCCAGCAGCAGGCTAAGGACTTGACAACTGAATATAAAAATATATCCGGGGGGTGAGAGTGGGGGGCGTAGCCATAGTTTTTAAGGACACATGGTTTGTGAGGAGGTATCCTGTGCAAACTATTCCGGGTATTGAGGGCCTCCATCTGGTGGTTGATTTGGCTGGAGACAGATTAGGGCTGCTGCTTGTATACCACCTGTGCAGCAGCAGCATCCCTGCACTCTCTAGCAGAGCTGGTATCAGAGGTGGTCTTGCGGTCCCCAAGAACAATTGTTCAACATTCACACCGATGCCAACCTTGGGGGAGTGGAGCGTGAGTTCATGGCAGCCATGGCAACCATGAGACTGTCTCAGCTCGTTGTTGGCCCGACTCATGATGGAGGTCATACCCTAGACCGATATTTTGCACCAACCTTGAGGTGGGTGATCCATTGTTGGGGGAGGTGTCAGCTGTACCCTTGTAATGGATGGATCATTACCTCCTTCAGGCCTGTCTCCTGGCGCATGTCTGTCCCTGGAAAGGTGCAGGACCAGTTTGGTTGGTTGGCCCCAGGTGTCAGGACCTAGCAGGGCAGCGTCAGAGCGTGGCGGCTCCAGTAGGTTGCTAGGCTACCTAAGACATAGCCATGCCGCAGTCTGCGGCTTGCAGGGTGGGACGACAGAGCCGGTCAGAAGTGGAGGAGCACAGCACAGCTCTGGAGTCACAGGTGCAGCCGCTTGACTGCCTAGCATTTAAACACCAGTGGGGCTGCACGTCCCCGCCAGTGATCTGTGGAGAAACTGGCCCCTTTCTTGGATGAAACACACCATGGTGCTTCTGAACCAAGATAAGATTGTTACTATATGTGAGTGGATGGTGTGACTGTGACTGTGGATGTGGGTGGCGCGGGTGTGAAATCATGGGTTTGTGGACAGAGTGAATGTGAACGTGTATGGGTGTGACTGCTGTGAGTGTGAATGTGTGTATGCGTGACTGGCATGAGTGTGTACGTGAGTGTACACATGGGGGCTTGTGGTCTAACCCTACCCTGGTCCTAGTGCAATTGAGGGGTTCTTTGGGATTTGGCCCTCACTTTCCCCATTTCCCCTTTCCCTTCTAAGGGTTTTCTCTCTGGGGTTGCTGGGTGCAGCAACAAGGAGTGGTTCTTCTCCCTGTGTCCTTGGCTCTCTCCCAGCCCTGTGATGATCTGGGTTACCTTTGGTGTCTGAAGGAGCACCCCACTTAGATCCTGAGGGACCGTTTTTAGAGAGACAGAGCCTCTGGGATTCAGGGGAGCAGCCCTCCTCAAGGAGGTACTACCATACCGCTCCCTCCCTCACAGAATCACCAGCCCTTAATCCCCATTTCCCCCTTCTTCCCTTCCTGTTTTCCCAAGGGACTATGGAGTTGGCAAAAGAGATGTCCGAATTGATACAGTGTGGTCCTTGGCCTTAGAGGTGACGGAGCTGAGGGATAGACAGGAACAGTTATTGAAGTCTGTAAAGGGGACGGGGTCTGGGCCCCCTTCTGGAGATGGACAGGGAGACGGGGCAAGAATGGCCTCCTCCCCTGATCTACCAGGTCCGTACCTTGCTCCCCAAAAACCCAAGGCCCCCAGACCTGATAAATTTTATGGAGACCGAAAACAATTCTGCGGGTTTCTGGCAATGTGCATGTTAACCTTTCAGACATAACCTCGGGCGTATGCTACAGACCAAGCAAAAGTGGCCTTTATTGTTGGCCTCTTGGGGGTGTGTGTGGCTTTAGAGTGGGCTACGCCCTTGTTAACCTTGAACAGTCTGCTGTGGACAGACTACGATGGGTTCATACAGGAATTTAAATTCTTGTTTGATTACCCCCATAGAACCAGGGATGCTGAGCAGGCTATCCTGCATTTAAGACAGGGTAGGGGCCCCCTGTTAGCATTACCCAGTTCCAGAAACTGGCAATTGATTTAGGATGGGGTGACCCGGTGCTTAGGGTTATGTTTTGTCAAGGTTTGAATTAGGAGCTTAAAGATCAGCTGGCGTATGTTGCACCTCTGGCCAACCTACGTGAACTAATAACCCTCACTATTCATATTGACGAGCGGTTGATGGAGCACCAGCAAGAGCAGCAAAAGGAACTGGGAAGGAGTTTGTCTACTCGGGCCTCCCGGCCTCTCCCACCAGGTTTACCGGGAAACCCTCCCACCCCAAGGAGAAGAGCCTATGCAGATAGGGGTTGTAAGGGTCCCCCTGTCTTCTGAAGAAAGAGAAAGATGTTGCAAGCATCGTTTGTGTTTTATTGTGGGGAGGCCGCCCATTTTTCGTGTGACTGCCCCCTCCGACCTCCACATCTCCCTGTTCTGGGAAACTAGCAGAACGTATACGTGCCTATTACACTTCGGGTATCCTCTGTTCGCTCAGTAGTTGTGAAGGCCCTGGTTGATTCAGGTGCTTCTGGGAACTTTCTAGACCGTGAGTTTGTATGCCGTCAAAACATTCCCAGTATCCTTTTGGTACACCACTGATATAGTCCAAACTATTGACAGATCCCCGTTGACTTCAGGCCCACTAACCCAATGTACTCCACCAGTTCCTTGTATGATAGGGGAACATCAGGAATCTCTCCAGTTTGATATTATTGCATTCCCCCCTTTTCCTGGTGGTTTTAGGTTACCCGTGGCTTCTGGTACATTACCCTAGAATAGGCTGGCAACGTGCTAGAGGGGTTTTTTTAGTCCTCTTTTTGTAAAACCCATTGTACAACCCAGATGCCCAAGACCCTGTGTATTGGAGTGACTCAGGACAGGCTTCTTGACCCTGCTATACCCTGCCAGTATGTGGACTTAGCGGATGTCTTTAGTAAGCAAGAAGCTGCAGAACTTGCTCCCCATAGACCCTACGATTGCCCCATTACCCTAATTCCTTGATCAGAGCCCCTGTATGGGCATATTTATAACCTCTTGCCAATGGAGATGGAAACCCTGAGAACGTACATTGCAGATAATTTGGCCAAACATTTTATTAGACATTCTTCTTCTTCTGCTGGAGCCCCTCTTTTTTTTGTTCCTAAAAAAGGGTATCTCAGGCCATGCATCGATTACCGAGGGCTTAATGCCATAACCATTAAGAACAGGTATCCCTTACCTTTAATCCTGGAGCTCCTGAGCAAGGTACAAGGAGCACAAATTTTCACAAAATTAGATCTGTGGGGGGCATATAACCTAGTATGGATCCGAGACTGGGACAAGTGGAAGACAGCCTTTCGTACATGATATGGGCACTTCGAATATCTGGTCATGCCCTTTGGCCTTGTTAATGTTCCGGCCACGTTTCAGCATTTTATTAATGACATATTAAGGGACATTCTGGACATTTATGTTGTTGCTTATTTGGATGATATTCTGATATTTTCTTCTTCTCTCAAAGAACACATACGGGAAGTCTGAACAGTGCTCCTGTAGTTGCATAACCATACGTTGTTTTGCAAGCTAGAAAAATGTGTTTCATGTTAATACCATTCCATTTTTAGGGTTTATTATTTTATCCCAGGGTATTCAAATGGATCCCCAGAAAGTAAGCACAGGTCAACATTGACCAACCTCGTAGTCAGTGAAAGCTCTTCAACACTTTCTCGGCAGTACAAACTACTACAGACACTATATTCCCTGTTACACGAAGATTACCACTTCTCTTACACAGTTGTTGAGGAAGGGGGCTACCTATACCTGGGGGTCCTTGCAACAACATGCCTTCGACTTGTTAAAGCGTGCTTTCCTCACTGCCCTGATCTTACAACATCCAGATCATACATGACCTTTTGTAGTGGAAGCTGATGCTTCAGATCCTGCTAGTGGGGCAATACTTACCCAACAGGGAGATACTGGGACCACCCGGTTTCCATGTGCCTTTCACTCTAGGCAATTGACCCCAGCCGAAAGAAATTATACGATCTTGGAAAAGAAACTTCTTGCCGTTAAAGCCACTTTTGAAACCTGGAAACACTTCTTGGAAGGGGCAGAGCATCCCATTCTGGTATATACTGACCACAAGAACTTAACGTATATGCAGACAACACGGATTTTTAATGCCCGACATGCCAGATGGGCACTTTTTTTTTCCTGCTTCTTTCTGGATTCAGTATCGGCCAGGATCCAGTAATACCATTGCAGATGCTCTCTCCTGCTGCTCCCTTAAAGATGAACCCCAGGATCAAAACACAGGTCCTCTCCTGCCACCATCTGTCTTTGCCGCCACCTTCCTGTCACTACACCGACTTGCCCAAGTAAGCAAAGTTGATCTCTCAAAAGATCAGTACCACCAAGTACACAGATTATCGTACCACCAAGGAAATATAGTGATCCCACCAAAGTAGACCCCACACCTTATGGGCACACCACGATTCTCCATTAGTGGGACATCCAGGACAAAGACGAACCCTCAGTCTCCTCCTCCATCAGTTTTGGTGGCCTAGTATATGAAAGGATGTCATTAAGTGCGTCAAGGGGTGTTCCACCTGCACATGTACTAAGTCCCCCCAACATTCCCCAATAGGGATTTTGCAGTTGACACTGTTACCAAAGGGCCCATGGCAGAAGATTGCTCTTGATTTCATTGTAAGCTTGCCGTACTCATAACACCATTCTAGTTGTGGTGGATTATTTTACAAAACTAGCTCATTTTATACGCTGTAGCGGGTTACTTACAGCTCATCAGACTGTTGTGCTTTTCTTACAAGAGATCGTGCGACTGCAAGGATTACCACATGAAATTGTGTCCGATAGAGGTCCTCAGTTTGTCTCAAAGGTCTGGACTGCATTATTCCGAACCCTTCAGGTACAATTGTGTTCCACTACGGCATATCACCCTCAAGCAAATGGACAGGTGGAACGTATCAATCAAACCATATAACATTACCTCCACTGTTTTACCAACTTTCTGCAAGACGATTGGGCCTCTTGTTTACCCACTAGCCGAATATACCTATAACAACAACCCTAATGCCTCCTTAGGAACTTCCCCGTTCCATATTACCTACGATTTTCACCCTCACCTTTGTCTTCAGAAATTACCATCCACAAATATTCCAGCCGCAGGCACCATGATTGCGCACATACGACGCCAACAACAGAAAACCCTCTCCACCTTGTTTGCCGCCGAACAGCGGTATAAACAGATGGCTGACAAACACTGCCTAGTGGCCCAAGAGTTACAAATTGGCAACTTGGTTTGGGTTCGAAGACGGCATTACCCCTCTCGTTGTCCTTCGACTAAGTTAGATGATGCTTACATGGGCCCTTTCCCTATAAAGACTAAAGTGAATTATGTTACTTACATGGTCCAACTTCTGGCGCACCTTCAGATCCATCCCACCCTCCATGTTTCCCTCATTAAGGTCATTGAACCCCCTCTCTATCCCCAGCAACGTTCCAATCCCCCTCCATCTGTCCTTCTTGACGGTTCACCGGAGTTTGAGGTTCAGGCGATCCTTGACTCCTGCTTCCGTAGGAACCGTCTGTTCTATCTCATTGAGTGGAAGGGCTACAGCCCTGCAGAGTGGTCCTGGGAACCCATCTCTGCCATTCATGCTCCCAGGCTATGGAGGGAATTCCACCGTTTGCATCCGACCAAACCAGGGCCCCATAGGCATGGGGGGTGGGGGCTTGGATGAGGGTTACTGTCCAGACCCAGCAAGGCAGTCTCAGAGCACGGTGGCTCCGGCGGGTTGCTAGGCAACCCGAGACACAGCCACGCCGCAGTTTGCAGATTGCAGGGAGAGACAACAGAGCCGGCCTGATGGCCAGAAGTGGAGGAGCACAATGCGGCTCTGGAACCACAGGTGCAGCTGCTTGACTGCCTAGCATTTAAACACCGGCAGGGCTGCACGTTCCTGCCGGTGGTCTGTGGAGAAACTGGCCCCTTTCTTGGATGAAACACACTGTGGTGCTTCTGAACCAAGATAAGATTGTTACGTATGTGAGTGGATGGTGTGAGTGTGACTGTGGATGTGGGTGGTGGGTATGTGAAATCATGGGTTTGTGAACAGGGTGAATGTGAATGTGTATGGGTGTGACTGGTGTGAGTGTGAACATGTGTATGTGTGACTGACGTGAGTGTGTACATGAGTGCGTGTGACTGGCGTAAGTACAGAAGATTGTGGGTGGTCCAAGTATCGGTGTGTGTGCATGGTGGGGGCTTGCGGTCTAACCCTACCCTGGTCCTGGTGCAATTGAGAGTTTTGAGGTGGTTTGGCCCTCACTTTTCCCGTTTCCCTTCTAAGTGTTTTTTCTCTGGGGTTGCTGGGTGCAGCAACAAGGAGTGGTTCTGCTCCCTGTGTCCTTAACTCTCTTCCAGCCCTGTGATGATCTGGGTTACCTTCGGCATCTGAAGGAACACCCCACTAAGATCGTGAAGGACTGTTTTTAGAGAGACAGAGCCTCTGAGATTCAGGGGAGCAGCCCTTTTCAAGGAGAAACTACCATCCCACTCCCTCCCTCACACCAGGAGACTTATGGAACACGAGGGGTTCCGGAATGCTCATGGGGAGTTACCCTCCAATCTCAACGACCGTTTGCTCAATGACCTCGTGGCTTTTTGGAACACCTTGCTAACTGAGGTCATTGACCAAACGGCTCCTAGGCATCTGCTCCCTTATCGCCGACACCCTAGGTCTCCCTGGTTTATGGAGGATCTGCAGCAGATGAAACAAGAAGGGTGGCAGTTAGAGTGACGGTGGCATCATTCTCGTGCTGAAGTGGACTGATTGCAACAGAATCAGTTTACGTACCTATGCCGTGGCTGTGCAGGCAGGCAGCAAAGAAGAGGTTCTTTGCTGCACTCATAGCGTTCACAAAGTTGCATCCAGCTGAGCTTTTCCAGATAGTGAGGGGGCTGGTCAGTCCAGCCTCCCTCTGCCTGGAACTGGAATTTTCCAGTGCTTGCTGTGACACTTTTGTTGACTTTTTTTGTCAATAAAATTGCCCAAATTCACCATGACTTCAATGCTACATTTGTGGCAATGGGAGAACCAGAGGTAATGGAGGCCTCGCCTTGTCCTATTTTGTGGGATCAGTTCCAGTGTATATTGCCCGCTGATGCAGCGGATGTCTTGGGGGCGGTCAGAGCCACCTTTTGTGAATTAGATCCATGCCCGTCCTGGCTGGTTAAGGCCAGCCAAGAGATGCTGGGGTCATTGGTAGCTGGGGTGGTCAATGCTTCCCTTAGGGAGGGCAGGGTGCTGGACCACCTCAAGGAGGCCTTAAAAAAACATCATTGGACATTGATTCCCTGGCCAGCTATCAGCCTGTCTCTAACTTTCCCTTTTTAGGGAAGATTGTGGAACGGGTTGTGGTGTGGCAGCTTCAGGGGCATCTGGACAGTGTCAGTTTTCTGGATCTCTTGTAGTCTGGCTTTCATATGGGCTTTGGCACTGAGATTGCACCTGTAGCCTTGGTCGATGACCTTCGTCATGAGTTGGACCAGGGTTGTTCGACCCTGTTGATCCTGTTAGATCTTTCGGCTGCGTTTCATACCGTTGATCACGAGGTGTTGGTGACTCACTTGTGGGACTGAGCCAGGGTGGGAGGAACTGTTCTTGAATGGTTCCGCTCTTTCCTGACTGGGAGAACTCAACATGTGGTGCTAGGGAATTGTTCATCTTTTCCCTGGAACCTCATGTGTGGAGGGACTCCACACAGGATGCAAGGCTCTATTTTGTCCCTTCTCCTGTTCAACATGTATATGCAGCCATTGGGTGAGGTCATCTGAGGGTTTGGTGTGTGGTGTCATCAGTATGCTGATGACACCCAACTTTACCTGTCTTTTTCAACTGACCCAGACCTGGCAGTCTTGGTGCTTACCTGGTGTCTGGCAACTGTGGGGGGACTGGATGAGGGTGAATCATCTGAAGCTGAATACTAACAGGACAGAGGTGATGCTGGTGGGTAGGGCCGAGGGTGTGATGGCACTTGTCATTGATGGGGTCTGCCCTCCATTGGCTCCTCAGGATGGTTTTCTGGGGGGGCTCCTTGATTCATGGCTCTGCCTGGATGTCCAAGTGGAGGCCGTAGCATGAGGAGCATTTCACTAGTTACATCTGGTGCGACGGCTTTTGCCGTATGTCTCTGACATTGATCTGACCACCATCATCCATGACTTCAGCGCCTCAAGACTGGACTACTGCAATGCATTCTATGTAGGGCTACCTTTGGTGATGGTATGGAGACTATAGCTGGTACACAATGCGGCAGCCCATCTCCTGACAGGAATGGGTCGCTGGGAGCACATTACACCAGTTCTCTGCACTGGCTGCCTATAGTGTACTGGACTCGATTCAAAGTGCTGGTTTTGACTTATAAAGCCAGCCCTAAACGGCCTGGGCCCTGCATACCTGCAAGACTGCCTCACTCCCCGGGTCCTGGATCAGCCCCTGTGGTTAGCCGGGGATGCCTCCCTCAGAGTCCCCCATGTATCCCGGGTGGTGACGATGAGGGGAGAATTCTCTGTGGCCACACTGTGGTTGTGGAACTCCCTCCCAATGGAGGTCCATCTGGCTCTGGACCCCCCTCTTGCTGAAGACAGTGTAAGACCCGGCTGTTCCGCCAGGCATTTGGTGAGAGGAATGGGTGAAGGGGGTTGGGGGGGGGTCTGTGTCTCTGCCTATGTTCTGTGGTTTTAAATTATATTTTTATATTGTATTTTTTATTATGTGTGCTTTTATTGTATTTTTATTGTGTTGTAAGCTGCCCCAAGCTGCTTTGGCAGCAGGAGGGGGCAGCTAAGTAATCTAGGTAAATAAAATAAAATATATAGAAATTATTTATACTCTGGTTGCTGGGGACAGGGACTTACTGCAGGATCAGATCCCTGTGAGGCAATTAAACCGGGTCCAGAACTAAGGACTGATAGACTTTAAACAAAGGGACTTACTGTGTCTTTGATGAACTAGGTGCTAATTCCCCTTCAAAATAGTCATCCCACCAGTGCCCCCTACAGAGGCTGGAGGAATAACAGTGGGTAATTTCAGACGTGACAATACTATGGTCAACCACAGTGAACCATGGTCAATCCCGCAGTGCAGCCAAAGAGCTGTGAACGTCTGATCAGTGGCATCCAGATGTTCACCATGGTCAATTATCCGGAGGGGCCAAAGCTAACCACGCTTCTGGAGGTCAGGAAGGGGCCATCCCCGGAAGAATGGTGAAAGCAATTCCCTCTGGGAAACCACCAAATGTAACAACTGAATGCCAACCACCAGGCGGAATCAGAACGAATGATCCCCAGCCATGGTGAGAGCATGCAGTGTCGCTGCCAGGCAACACGCAACACACAGAGCGGGGAGGGAAATTTAAAGGGCACACAGCAGCAGGGGAATGTGGCAGGATGGAGCAAGATGGAAGGGAGAGGCGAGCTGAGGGCGAGCAAGGCGGGGGGGGGAGGAGCAGTAGGGGGAAGGGGGCGAGGAGCAACAGCAGGAGCTGGAGCCGGGCGCCCCGGATGGGACAACTGGCCAGAGGACAGAGGCACCCCAGAAATGGGTAAGGAGAGAGAGGGGGGGCAGAGGGGCATGAAGGGGGGTGCCCAGTGGGGGAGCAGGGGGGCCGTGGGTCATAAGGACCAATGACACTAACCACCCCTCTACGACCCCCAGACCTAGAAACGGGCCTGGGAGCTGGACCCCCTGGAGGAGACCAGCAGAGGGGAAGCAGAGGAAGAACCGCAAGAGGAGGGCACATGTGGGAGATGCCAGTACCAGCGAGGGGGGAAATGGGGGCACAAGGAGACCCAGGACTTCATAAGGATCTGGGGCTCCCTGGAGCACCAGGTGGAGCTCGCCATGAACCAGAGGAATGAATACGTGTTCACGGAGATCATGCAGCACATGGAGGCAGTGGGACACCACAGCACCGGGGCCCAATGCCGTTCCAAGGCCAAGGAGCTCAGGAGGGGAGACAAGGCCATCAAAGACAACAACTGGCAGTCCGAACATGGAGCACCCCTTACTATGATGCCCTGGACCAGGTCCTACATATGAAGGGCTCCATTGTTGCCCTATGGCTCATGGGGAGCACCGTGGTTCAGGGCAGGGAACAGGCCAATTTACCTCCATCCCTAGCAGTCCCACACGCAAGCACTGACCCCCGGGGACCCAGCCCCTCCTGAGGAATGCCCTGGGACCTTGGGGAGCATCAGGCCCCCTTGCAAACCAGTACTGGGAGCCCATGCCCGCAGTCCAACTTGGGCAAGTCCAAGGTGGCACACTGGTCACCCTGAGCCAGTGGACCCAGAGGGAGCACAGCCCCACAGAGGAGCCAGCCTCAGAGGATTCTGAGATGGACATAGAGGGTAGGCAAGCAGCTGGGAGGGCACACGGGCCATAGGGGGCATGCCCAGGGCATGGGGGTCCCCACAGGGCACGGGCCCATGCCAGAGGCCCCCAGGAACCAGGGAACACAGGAAAGGGGTTGGAATGCAGGGGGGCCCACCTGGGCACAAAATGGGGGGGCAGGCACAGCTGACCGGGGGGGCACTGGTCTCCAGTGTCAGTGAGCATGGGCAATGGTGGGATGGGGACCTGGACCATGCAAGGGTAACGCACCCCCCATCTGTTCCCCAACAGGTGTATGCTCGCCCTGGCATGCGGGTCTGCCAGCTGAGGGAGAGCATGGGGAACAGCCACAGCAGCAGCAGCAGGTGGAGCAAGGTGAGCAACCTGGGCAGGGGGGGTGTCACCTAATGGGGGTGCACCAAGGGCACGGCCAGCCAGGTGAGGCACCACCACCCCACCTGCCCCAGTACGGTACATCCTGTGGCTTGGGGTGGGGCACAGTGGGCCCCCCATGGGGAGGACCATGGCTGCCCACATGCCAGGGGGGCACCATGGCCACCCCCAGCACAGCTCTGGGACAGGTGGTATTTGACCAGGCCGAGTAACCACCATCAACCGTTCCCCCAACAGGGCAACAGGCAGCACCCCCACCAGCTGAGCCCGTGCCCCTAGCACAGTGGCACCAGGAGTACAGGGCAAGAGTATGGCACCGGGGGAAGAACCAGGCTGAGGACATAGTCTGCACCAGCACGGAGCAGGTGGAGCAGATGATAACAGCTATAGACAGCATGGAGGCAGTCACAGACAGGGCCCTGCGGCATGCGGAGGCCAAGGACTGGCAGCTGGTGGCAGAGCTGCACCAGGAACAGAGGCGGGAGCAAAGGAAGTACACACAGCAGATGGAGGCATTGGAGTGGCTCAGCCAGACCATCGAGTGGCTGGGCACCGAGCACAGCAAAATGATGAACAGGTCCCTGGACATTTGTACCTCACTCGCTCCTGCTGCTTGCAGGGACCATGAGTGCCTACAGCATGGCAGCCAATCCTCCTGGCACCATACCGGCTACAGCACCTCAGCAGCCAGCCACGGCACTCCCACCACCACCACCTCTGCCCCAGCTGCCAGCATGCCCGCTGGGCCCAGGCATCCGCCTTCTGGTCCCACCAGGCCTCCGGAGACAGCAGCCACCCCAGGCGGCCCCACTGGCACTGCCAACAGTGCTGGCACCCCCCGCCTCCCATCCCTGCCACACAAGGTGGACCAGACCCGTAGGCAGCCCAGGACACAGTTGGGGAGACTGAAAGCGGGGGTGAGGAGAGCTCCCAGAGCTCCATGGCATCTGCTGGGTGGCCGAGGGGATGGCCCAGAAAGAAGCAGGGTTGGGGGGTAGGGAGGGGGAGGTAGGGCGGGCCAGGGAGCAGGTAGGGGAAGGGGTAGGGCACAGGGGGCACTCTATGGTCAATAAACACGAGGTGTAGCTACAACAACAGCTTTATTGTCTGCTTCATGGGAACAGGAAGGGGGCAGGGGATCGGTGGGCACAGGTGGGACAAGTGCCAAGACGGCTGGTGATGTGACCCACCTGTGCAGATAGGGTGGGGACCCAGGGACCAGGGGGTGGGGACCATCCACAGCGCCCAGACAGTTGGGGAACCCGACAGCCTCGAAGCCAGCCAGTGCGGCCTCCTGGTCCACCAGCTGGATCACTCAGTCCAGTAGCATAGCCTCCACGGCCTCACAGAAGTCCCGGAGGATGCCCATGACAGTGCTCACTCCCACACGGAAGGGCTGCGCCATGGACCAGCAGGAATCCAGTGTTGCCAGTGCCCAGACCACTCTTGCCATGTGCTGGACCATGGGTATGGGGGCGTGCATGGTGGTGTGCAGCTGCTCCAGTCAGGGCACAACAAGCTCTGCGAGCCACAATAGGGACCACCTGTCTCTGCGGAAGTGTGTCCTCCACTCTGCATCATCCCACCATGCCAGGGCCCTGGCCCACCATTCCTGTGCCCAGTGTGTTACCCAGAGATGCCTTTGTGTGGGCATGGTGAGCTGTACCACTCTCCCCATGGCCGCCCGGCGCCAGTTGTGTCAGGTGGCTGCCTCTCAGAGGACAGCGGAGTGGCTGCGGATGAGACACAGGGCCTGTTGGTACGCCCCAGACACCCACAGGGCCCTGAGCCTGGCCTGGGAGCACCTGTGCCTGTGGTGGGCATGCCGGGCAGCAACCACAGTCCTGGCAAGGCACCCCCTAATGTGGGAGGCCAGGTGGAGCAGCTCGGTAGTGAACCACTGGAGGTTTGTGTGCTGCCGGTGCCATTCGTGGTTACGTCCAGGAAAATGCAACATGCGGCCCTCTGGCTCGCATCCATGGTGGAGAGTGCCCGTGGTGCAGTCTGCAGCTGGTTGCTTGTTGTCATCACTGCCCTGCTATCAGTGCTTGCTGGACATCCTGTGCGCTCGGTTCCTGCAGCTGTGCTGGGTCCTCTCCCCACACATTGCTTGCTAGCCATGCCTTGTTGCGGCCTGCCGGCTTATCGCATGCCCTTGGAGCTCCCCTGCTTCCCTCTGCAGCCCACATAGGATCATGGGGCCCCTCTTTCCTTGCTGCTCAGACCCTCTGCCCACTGGACAATGGCCGGCAGTGCTGCCCTGGGGCTCCTGTGCCCCAGATTGCCTGGCGCCCCCCATAGCTGGATCTTCCGGGAGACCATGGCCCTATGTGCAACTGCTCCTGTGCTTCCTGGATACCCTCTCAGGTGCCTATGTGAGTCTGAGCTCCGGCCTTCGCTACTTCAGCTATGAGGCAAGCAGTAGTGCGTGCCGGCTCCATGCGGAGGCGCTTGGCCTCCGTCCCTTTCCTGATGGGCGCATTCCAGAGATGAGGTGCTCACATGTGGCATGGTCCACAGCGGAGACCGTGTCTGCCCTCTTGGTCTGTGGCCTGGCCGCGTTCATGACCTGTCTGGAGGAGGGGGGCCTACCCTGGCTGTTTCCTTCTTCTGCTGCATCCACCGGCCCGTGGCTACCAGTGGTCACGTGGGGCGGCATATAACCACCTGTTGGAGCTTGGTCACCTGCCATGATCCCCTGCTGCTGACTATACCTTGTTGGAGCCCACCGGACTGGAGCTGGTGGCGCTGGCTGCTGTGAGGTCCCGTACTGATGTTCAGGTGAGGCTTGCCAGGCTGGATCCGTTTGAGGCCTACTACCTCATTGCCCACCACATGGCAGGGCTGGGATACCGCTGGGGCATGCTGCAGTGGCCCCACTACATGCATCTGGTGGGCCAACTGGTCCCACCCCCTTCGTGACTCCCTGCAGCTGGCTGTGAGGCCCCCTGTGTCTTCGGTGTCATAGATGAAAGCCCCAGCATGTGCTCCCTGCACCTCCCTGTACTGGCCGCTCAGTCTGCACCATTCCGGCCTTGCGGCTGTTCTGGCTGGTTCGCTTGCCTCTGTTCCACTCGCCTGTGTCGCTGTGCCCCCTCCATGGGCACCCTCTGTCCTTTGCTGCCTGTGATGTTACTCTCTGTGCCCGCCCCCCCCTTTGGCTGGTTCCTGCTGCCTGACACCACTACCAGCTCTCCCCATGGTGTATCCCTCCCTTGCATGGTCGCCCACTCACCTGTGGCCGTGCCCTGCTCCCCCCCCCGCCCCCTGTGTGCCTCCATGACTGTGTGCGGGACTTGGGACCACTGGACAGTGCCTCCCGGCTTCCTCCAGGGGGGGGGG
>QEPC01009348.1:994825-1014268 GCA_003113815.1 Sphenodon punctatus | reverse complement strand
GCGGCGGCTGGAGACACGGGGCTTTGGAGCAGCGCGTTCTTAAGCCTAATAATTGAAGTCCTAAGAATGCGCCGCTGCAAAGCCCCGTGTCTCCAGCCGCCGCTGGCGGCGGCAACGGGGAGAACGTCACTTCCGGCGGCTTTGCTTTAATGTGGCATTTGGGAGGCGCTTCCGCGCGCCCTCGTTTAAAAGCAGTGATAGTCTGGACAATTTGTTCCTAACAAGTGGTATTTCTTTCGGCCAGGACCATGATACTGGAGGCAAAGGCTTTGCTGGTTATTATATAAGAGCTAGCACAGGTGAGCCAAAAGGAAATATCTGACACAGTAACCAGGCTCTTAACAGTCCTAGCTCAGCAGCAAGCTGTTTTGGTGAAATTGTTGCAGCAACAGCAGGCTTCACAGGCAGACCATAATCAGCTGTTGTTGTGTAATCTCACCCAGCAAGTTGCCCAGGCACAGTCTCGAGTCAAGTTAGTGACAATAGCACAGGAATTAGGGCCCCAGGGCTATGGCCATGGCAAGAATAGCCCCAGGCAATAACTCCGAGGCTTATTTCATTTCTTTTTAATGAGTGGCTACTGCTTCTCAATTGCCAAAGGCTTTGTTGGCCAGGTGACTTGCCCCTTTCTTGATTGGGGGCCCCAGGCGGCTTATTGGGCCCTGAGTGAGGAAGAAGTGCTTCAATATGAAAAGGTGAAACCGGCTATTTTCAAAAGTTATGGTGTTTCAAAGGAGGCATATAGAATGCAGTTTATAAATATGAAGTATTTGAATGAGGGAAACCCTGGATCATGGCACAGAAACACCAAGATTTGGCCTGCCGCTGATTGAAACCAGAGGCTCAAACTATGGCTCAAATTGTGGAGCAGGTAGCCCTAGACCAGTTTTTATTTATTTTTCCCAGACAAATGCCAGTGTGGGTATGAAGGCAGAAACCTCAAAAATTAGAAGGAGCAATAGAAGCTGCTGAGAACTATTTGTTGACTGAGGTAGAAGGAGGAGGAGGCAGAGGAAAGGATTCCCCAGCTTTTCACCAAGGGACCAGACCTCCCCCAACTCAAAAATCAAATCCTGGGCCTAGATTTAGTAGAACCCCAGGGTTCAATTGAACCTCTAGGGCACCCTTATCAGTAGAAAAACTAGCAAACAAAGTGGCAGTCCATGAACTCCAACAGTGGAAGGACTGGATCAAGTCCAGTGTCTTCACTGTGGGAGTTAGATCATCTCCAGCATAGTGTGACTGTTCCCTGATGGACTGTGACCATGGGTGGGCTTTGTATGTGTTCTTTGCTCCCTCTGCTCTACAGGAGGCCTAACTAGAGCAATTTATCCATATGGCTGAAGAAGTACACCAACCTATAGTTACCTTGTTGGACTCTGCCTCGGTCAGAGGAATGGGGAAGTGGGGGCAGTGTAGCCATGATTTTTAAAGAGGGATGGTCAGTGAGGAGGTATCCGGTGCAAACCATGGTTGGCATGGAGGTCCTTCACCTTGTGTTTGATTTGGTGGGGGACAGTTTACGGGTGCTGCTTGTATACTGTGCACCTACCTGTACAACAATCTCTCTGCATGCTCTGATGGAGGTGGTATCAGGGATGGTGTTGTGGTCTCTGAAGACATTAGTCTTGGGGGACTTCAACATTCACACTGATGCCACCCTTGGGGACACAGAGGTCCCCAACCATGGGCCTGTCCCAGGTGGTTAGTGGCCCAACACATCGCGGGGGTGGGGGGCATACTCTGGATCTCATGTTTTGCACCGACCTTGAGGCAGGTGTTCCGTTATTGGGGGAGATAGCAGCAGTGCCCTTGTCATGGATGGACAATTACCTCCTGCAGACCTCTCTTCTAGCACATGTCTTCCCCCAGATGGATGTGGGACCAATTCGTATCATTTAACCCTGGAGACTGATGGAACCAGAGTGGTTCCAGAGGGCTCTGGGGAAGATACCATCTGATTTTGACAACTCTCTCATTGATGACCTCGTGACTTTCTGGAACACCTTGCTAACTGAGGCCATTGATTCGACGGTTCCTAGCTGTCCGCTTCCCAGGCNGAGGCAAACTCTGGATCTCATGTTTTGCACCGGCCTTGAGGCGGGTGTTCCGTTATTGGGGGAGATATCAGCAGTGCCCTTGTCATGGCCGGACCATTACTTCCTGCAGACCTCTCTTCTGGCGCATGTTTGTCCCCGGATGGATGTGGGACCAATTCGTATGGTTTGCCCCAGGAGATTGATGAAACCAGAGCGGTTCCAGAAAGCTCTGAGGGAGATACCCTCTGATTTTGACAACCATCTCATTGATGACCTTGTGGCTGAAGCGGAATGGATGATGGTTGGAGCAACCGTGGTGCCACTCTCACACTGAAGTTGACAGATTGCAGCATAGAGCTAGTTTACGAGCCTATGCTGTGGCTATGAGGACAGCAAAAAAAAAGATTTTGTTGCTGCTCTCATAGCATCCACTAAGTCCCGTCCAGTGGAGCTTTTCCAGGTGGTGCGGGGGTTGGTCAGTCCAGCCTCCCTCCACCTAGGATTGGAGTCATCTATGGCTCGCTGTGACATGTTAGTGGACTATTTTGAATGGGTAGTGACCCAGAAGCTGCAGGTGCATCTAGATCACATCAGTTTTCTTGATCCCTCCCAGTCGGGATTTCATCCAGAATATGGCACCAAGACTGCATTCATGGCCTTGGTGGATGACCTGGGTTGAGTGTTAGACTGGGGTCGATTGACCCTGTTGGTGTTGTTAGATATTTCGACTGCATTTGATACCATTGACCATGAGATGTTCGTGACGCGCCTACGGGACTGTGCAGGAGTGGGCTGGACTGTTCTTGAATGGTTCCGCTCATTCCTAACAGGAAGAACTTGGCAAGTGGTACTCGGAGAATGTTTTTCATCATACTGAGAACTCTCATGTGGTGTTCCACAGCGTTCTGTCTTGTCCCCTCTCCTGTTCAACGTGTATATGCAGCCACTCAGTGAGGTGATTAGGAGGTTCGGCATGCAGTGTCATCAATATGCGGATGACACCCAGCTGTACCTCTCTTTAACAACAGATCCAGGCCCTGAAGTCTCGGTGCTTAGCCGGTGTCTGATGGCTGTGGGGGACTGGATGAGGGTCAACCAACTGAGGTTGAATCCTGACAAGATGGAGGTGATGCTGGTGGGTAAGGCGATGAGGGTAACGGCCCCCATTGTGGATGGGGTCTGTCCCGCATTGTTTCCCCACATGTAGAGTCTGGGGGTGCACCTCAACGTGCAGCTCCGCCTGCATGTCCAGTTGGAGGCTGTGGCGAGGAGTGCCTTTTGCCAATTACATCTGGTGCAGCAGCTTCAACCATATGTTTCAGACTCTGACCTGGTCACCCTCATCCATGCTTTCATCACCTCTAGACTAGACTGTGGTAATGCGCTGTTCGTGGGGCTACCCATGACAACAGCTCAGAGGCTGCAGCTAGTGCAGAATGCGGCAGCCAGTCTCTTGGTGGGATTGGGCCACCAGGAGCACATAACACCGGTGCTTCATGCTCTGCACTGGCTGTCGATAGCATTCTGGGCCTGCTTCAAAGTGTTGGTTTTGACCTATAAAGCCCTAAATGGTCTAGGCCCTGCCTACCTGCGGCACCACCTCACCCCCCGGGTGTTGGATCAACCCCTGTGGTCATCGGGGGTGCCCTGCTTGAGGTCCTCCAAGTCATCTGGGGGGCCACGCAGGAGAGGGCATTCTTGGTGGCCGCGCTGCGGGCACCCCTTCTGGTGGGGGTGCGGCTGGCCCGAGACCTCCCCTCTTTTGGGAAAAGTTGTAAGATCTGGCTGTTCCGCCAGGCATTTGGTGGGGGAGAGGGGTGAAAGGGTGGAGGGGTGGACTGGGGGTGGTGGTGTTAAATGTTGACCTCCTTTTGGCAATTTTAAAAAATGTTTTATATTGGATTTTATTTGTGTTTTTATATTGTAAGCCACCCCGGGCTGCTTCATGGCAGGAGAGGTGGGATATTAAATTGAATAAATAAATAAATAAATAAATCGAACATCAACTCTGACACACCCATAAGGGATTTCCAGGTCTCCTATGGTGGACCTGGATCCTCAAAGTGGGAAGGATGTAGTAGGGTAGGTTTTAATGCCAGCACAAACAGAGCAGGCAGATACAGTAGTATAGGATAACAATATGGTTGATGCTAGAAAAGGGCAGGAGCTGGAGCTGTTAAAACTAGGATCATGACTTTGAGCTGATCAAGCACCTGAAATCCAAAGGCTGATGGGTATAAATTGAGCAAACCTTTAGTCTGAAGGGGAGAATGCTGGAGTGAGGATCTACAGACTAAAGCTCCACAAAGGCAGCTGGAGGAATCCTGAATTTGGCCCAGAGGCAACAGAGCTAATTTGGACTTCAGAAGCAAGAAGCCTGCTAGAGAGTCAGTTGGGCCATTAGATGACGAGAAGGTGAAAGGGGCACTCAGGAAGGATAAGGACATTGCAGAGAAGCTGAATGAATTCTTTGCTTTGGTCATCACCACTGAGGATGTTGGGGAGATACCTTCACCAGAACTGTTCTTTGTAGGTGATGAATCGAATGAACTGTCACAAATAAGTGTGACTCTGGAAGAGGTTCTAGAGCAAATTGACAAACTAAATAGTAACAGTTCACCAGGGCCAGATGGTATTCATCCCAGAGTTCTGAAGGAACTCAGATATGAAGTTGCAGACCTACTATTGGTAAATTTGTAACCTATTGCTAAAATCTGCCACTGTACCAGAGGATTGAAGGGTATTAAATGTAACACCAATATTTAAAAGGGCTCCGGAGGTGATCCAGGAAACTACAGACCAGTGAGCCTGACATTGGTGCTGAGCAAACCGGTGGAAATGGTTGCTAAGAACAGAATTACTAAGAACATTCATAAACATGGCATAATGGGGAGGAGTCAACGTGAATTTAAGACAGGGAAGTCATGCCTCACTTATCTATTGGCATTTTTTGTGGGTGTAAATAAGTACGTGGATGAGGGTGTCGATATAGCGTATCTGGACTTTCAGAAGGTATTTTATAAAGTCCCTCATGATGAAATTAAAGAGCCGTCAGATAAGAGGCAGTGTTCTATTGTGGATCAGCAACTGGTTAAAAGATAGGAAGCAAAGAGTAGGACACAGTTTTCACTGTGGAGAGAGGTAACTAGTGGTGTGCCCCAGGGATCTGTACTGGGACCAGTGTTGCTTAATATACTTATTAATGATCTGGGAAAGAGAGTAAGGAGTGAGATGATCAAATTTGCAGATGACACCAAGTTTTCAAGGTAGTTAAAACCCAAGTGGACTGTGAAGAATTGCAGGGGGATCTTGTGAGACTGGGTAACAGATCATCTAAATGGCAGATGAAATTTAATGTGGATAATTGAAAAGTTATGCACACAGGGAAAAATAATCTAAACTATATGTACACAATGCTGGGCTCTAAATTAGGAGCTACCACTCAGGAAAAGGATCTTGGAGTCATTGTGGACACTATATTGAAATCCTCAGCTCAGTGTGCGGCAGCAGTCAAAAAAGCAAACAGAATGTTAGGAATCATTCGGAAAGGGATAGAGAATGAAACTGAAAATACTGTAATGCCTTTATATAAATGTACGGTATGACCGCACCTGGAATATTGTGCGCAGTTCTGGTCTCCTCATCTCAAAAAAGAAGTAGTAGAAATAGAAAAGATACAGAGAAGGGCAACAAAAATTATCAAGGGTATGGAACGACTCCCATACGAAGAGAGGCTTGATAAGTTGGAGTTCTTCACCTTGGAGAAGAGACGACTGAGAAGGGATATATATTTTAGTATTTTATGGTTTTATATTTGTAAGCTGGCTTGAGTTGCTGTCAAGCGAGAGAGGGCGGGATAAAAGTACGAATAATAAATATAAATAAATAATAGTCCCTCACCTCCATCCCATTCTGCTGATGTTCCAAAGTCCTGACCAACAGCCCCCTACTATCCCAGCTCTTCTCTCTCTCCCTCAAACAGCTGTATGGACTTCAGTTCTGAACTACAACACCCCCCACTCCCCCAGACAGTCATTCTAGCCCTTAGGATCAGACAGATCTGCACTGACCTGCGTCCCCCCAGCTTCCCCAGTCTTGGGTCCCACACAACTCATTTCAGTCCTCACAGCCTCCCCTGCTATTCTAGTCGGTCTGGAGCACAGGCTTCCAATTGTTTGGAATTATGTGGAGGCACTGGTTCCTGCAATGGTGTGGACAGACATCCACAAGAGACGAGGCTGAAGCTACCAGGCTCTTTTTCACTTGTGACTTAAAACAGATATTTTAGGTACAGAATGAATTGAATGGCATTTGGTAGGATTAGTTTTTGTTTAAATATTTACAGCAAAAGCATCATGTAAAGTCAAGTCCTCGCTGAACAGGACTCAACTCTGCTTTCCTGCAGTGGAAAATATGTTTCCTTAATGCCCTGCAGGAAAACTCCAAGGAGATGCCCGTACTGACACAGCCCTGCAAAGTGTCCATGGATCACTTAGGAGCCGTATCCGGTGTTCAGGTTCTGGAAGGCCAGAGGCAGAATAACTCTGCTGTCCATTGTCACTAGTTGTGCTGCTGGAACAAATGAATCTGGCTGCACAGTTGCCAAACCCTGATCCCAATCCTGGAGGGAACTCAGCTCAGACAGACCACACAGAACGAAGCATTTTAAAACGTATGGCTGCAGCCAAGCAAGGAAATGTGTTCAGGTAGCTTAAGACACTGGTGGCTTTGGGTCATGTCCAGCTGTTTGCTGCTCCATGGAGCAAGCTCAGAGGTGCCATTCTGGGACATTTTCTGAGATGTTTGATTCAAAATCAAACCATACCATGTAAGTGTTAGCTGAGAGTAGGGGTGTAAAATGTAGGGGAGGAGGGACAGAAGGGACATGTTTCCCCCGAGTTTTGAATGCAGGGAACAGCCCATTTCTTACTTTCACCTCCCTCCTTAATTTCAGCCCCTTCGTTATGGGGGTGAGGGGAGGGTGCTTACCTCAGAGGGCCAAGAAGAAGGAGCTCTCTTTCTCTCACACACACGCATACCTACTTGGAAATTATTTGTATAAGATCCTGTTATTGTTTTTTTGGCAGATGGACACTTACCTATGCAGAGGGAATGCAAGCAAGGCACTATGGGGAAGTCACAAACCAGACCAGGCTTTGAGCCTTGAGAGCTGAGATTTGTGCTTGAAGTAGCTTGGGGTTAAGAATTCTGAGCGACAAGAGGTGAACGGTCATGTGGCAGCAGCGTAGGAGAGAGATAAGCTATCTTTGGTAACCTTCTACTCTGAGAGCATTTGGGCTTTAATTCCTGGCCAGGGATAAATGCTGCTTCCAGGGTCTAGCAGCCAGTGGTAGTGGTAGAGGTAGGAATGCAGGGATAGAGAGGGTTAGAGCTGGAAGAGGCCAGACAGTCCATCCCCTGAATCATAAGAAGGGTCGCTTTTACCTAAGCCATTTCTTGGCTGTTTTGAAGAGGTTTCTCTTGCCTATTTTGAAAGTTTTCCAGTGTTGGGTTTGATTTCCCCAGCCTCCCTTGGTAATTTGTCCTATTTGCCCAACTATTCTTATTAGATTCTTCCACCACTAGGCACACAATGACCCTACACTTCTGGAAGAGCTGCTCCATCAGCCTCTTCCTCCTGGATCACTTGTTCCAAGAGAGGGGAGAACCAGGCTCGTGCTCTGGTACTGGCAGCTGTGAACACACTGCATGAAGGTGGGGGTGATGCTAGAGTTACCATTCTTCTGGGTTTGACCTGAAGTCTCTGGGTTTTCCTGCAGCATTTCCCAAGCGATCCAGACATTTTTTTCTGGGTAACCAGAGAAAAATTATTCCAGACCAAGGAAATTTTTTCCACAGGGGCACATTTATGTTGGAAAGGGGTGGGTCAAAGAGGCTTTCCTGCTCCCTTTCTGACATGGCTCCAACCCCTACATAAAGTAATTACATCACAACACTCAAAACAAGGTGCCACATTGGAAAGAGTCAGGAGAATCCCTCTGCCCCCACCTCCTTTCGGCATGGTGCCACCCCTTTTCAGGTCAAAGCTTCAGAGATGGTGGCAATCCTAGGTGAAGCAGCAGATTTCCCCAGGGTCACTGTTGCACAGTCTCTCACTTTCTTTCTTGCAGCACAGGATGAAGTTAGAGCCTGATTTGTGGTAACTTTCTGGTCATAGGCTGCTGTTGTGGGGGGAAAGGAGCTGTGTGAAGAGCTGGGATTGGTGTAAATATGAGAGCCCCCCCTCCTGCTGGGACAAGTGGGACCCATGTCCCTGGGTTTGGGGTGCAGGGGACAATCCTCTCCTCACTTGTGCCACTCTGCTCTCTGATGACATATGAATTTCCTAGACTTGAGATGAGTGGGAGAGCCATCATCATTTAGGGGTGGAGCTTTGGGAGGGTGAAAGGGATGTGCTATCCTCTCTCACTCTGGACTGGTACTGCTCTGCTAGTAGCAGGAAGGCTTGCTTGCTGTCTTGGTGTTTGATTGGAGACAAATCATGAACAGGCTTGGTCCCTGGGAGCATTGCTAGCACTGGGTTGGCCAGCTCTGCCCCAGAGTGGGGATATCTGGTAAACATGTAGACTGTACCCAGGTACAATGTCACTGACTCCTCCTCCACCTGAAAGCCAGACCACAAGGCCATCAGCATCTGCAATCGATGGGGAGATGCTGGTTCCTCTGAAGGGACAACAAAGCTTTGATTTCTGTGAATTTGCTTCCCGAGAGGGGTTTAGGAAAGGGTTGTATAGCCTGGATATCCAGCACTTCTCTAGTGAAGCTTCAGATTTTGGCGGTTCATGCCTAGGTCCTGTATTGTGCTGGGCCTCTCCATTCCTGTCTGTCCCTGTCTCCCACAGCTAGTGAGGGGCTCAGCTCAAACCACAATTCCATCTTTGGACAGAGGGGCTCCAGCTGAGCTCTGTGTGTGCGTGTGACCCTGGTGTGATCTTCTAAATCCTTCAGGCTCACAGCTAATTCAGGAGTGTACACAGCTCCTTGCTCCCCTAGAAGCATGTGCTATCCACGTGTGCAGTCCACACACATGCCCACTGCTCTGTGCCCCCAACCACTACCTCTGCCCCTTGCTCCTGAAGATAGTGATCTGAGCTCCTCTTACAGGCCCTTGTACCCCAGATGTTTTGTGACAGCAACCTCTGCCTCCTCTGAGCAGACAGACAGTTGCAGTTCAGAGTTTCCACTGTGCTGCAGGCAGGACAAGGACCCACCAAGGCTGACACGCAGTTGGTATCCTAAACAAAACATGCTGTTTAGAAATCCCCTTGTAAACTGTTTACTTAGCCAAGGAGGAGAGGGGGGAGAGGAGCAGCTGGGGGCTATTTTTCAAGGCCCTGAACCAGCTTTTGTTTGGGAGTAAAACTGACGTCCATTTTGAATGGGCATGAAAGAAGAGGCACCTGAACCAAAACGCCAGTTTTGCAAACGGACTGTTTACTTTCTGCCCAAGAGCTTCGCGCTGAAGAAAAATGCCAGCTCCACAGCCAGACAGCTCCAGGCCTTTTTTTTTTTTTTTTTACCACCCCCTGAGCAGGCACATGGAAGTGGGTGAAGTCCAGCCCCCGAAGTGCATAATGTCCTCAACTCTGGGTGAGGTCAGTGGGAGAGTAGCAAGGTTGGCTATTTTGCCAGTGTAGCCCAGTTGTGGACAGGGACCAGTGTTCACTGTGGGTGAAAACAGACATGACACTAACTACCCTTTAACCACCTTTGGTGGTTATTTATGCATGTTGCAGGGCTGTATTGGTGCCCTATGCAGCCCTGAAACATGCATAAATGACCTCCAAGGGTGGTTAAAGGGTGGTTAGCGTCATGTCTGTTTTCACCCTGTGTTTGCCCCTCTGCCACCAATGGGGAAAATGCAGTGAATATGGTTGTCTGGTCATGGGGGACCAAAGTGAAGGAGGGGGCTGTCCTCCTGCAACCCAAAGTCAGGGGAGACATCTCTCCCCCATCCCTTTCTATTTACATGTCCCTGGCAGTAGCCCTTAGATTTTGACCTGTTTTTGACCTTCAAAGCCCTAAACAGTCCAGGCCCCACATATCTAAGAGGTTGCTATTCCTTCCATGTTCCATTGCGACCCCCTGCGATTGGCTAGAAATGTTCTCCTGAGGGTGCCACCTGCTAATCTTGTTTGCATGACAAGGGTCCACAAAGAGGCGTTCGCAGTTGCTGCCCCCATGTTATGGAACTCCCTTCCCCCGGAGGTCTAGCAGAGCTGAAGCCAGAGCATTCTCCACAGGTGGTGCAAAACTTTTCTTTTTTGTAAAGCATTTGGCAGGTGGGGTTAGGGGATGAGGTGGGAGGGTTTAGGGGTGAGGGTAGGTTTTAATGAGGGTTTTCCCCCCCTTTTAATGGAGTTTTGTTGTATATTTTTATTATGTAAGCTGTCCTGAGCCTTAGGGGAAGGGTGGAGTAGGAATTCAAATAAATAAATGAATCATAGTTTTTGAGTGCACTCCCTATCCCTTGTCCTGCACCCCAAAAAGAAGACACGGACACCATCATTGTGGGGTAAAATAGGCCGCACCAAACTTTATTAGCCCAATCAGGGGAAGAGGGGGCTATGCCACGCCGGGTCCTGTCAACTTTAACTAACTACTAACTTAACTGTAGTAAACTCAAGGCGGTCTGATGTTCCTCAGTACCGCAACAGTGCTAACTATAGCTGCTGCAATGTCACACCTCCCGGCCGTCCACAGCCAGATCAGGAGGCCGTTCCCTACGGTGACCCGAGGAAGGAAGTGAGCAGAGTCAGCGAGGAGCCTGGACCGCCCTTATCCTAGGCCCCTCAACCCGCCCTCCTTCCTGGGTCCTACATGACGCTGGCCGGGCAAGCTCTAGCATTCACGTGGACCCCATCTCGTAAGGAGATGGCCTAGCAGCAGACTATCCCTACCGTCTAACTTCACTAACTCGCAGGACCCCTGCCATTAGAGACTGCCAGCTCTTGCTTGGCTAGTCTCGCCCCCTCCCCCCTGATGCACCCAGAGGCCGGCTCAGCATTCCCTGTAGGGCCTTAAGGTAAAGCTCCAGCCCTTCATTAGACAAGTGCACCCCATCTGGCCTGAACAACTCGGGTCTCGAGAATCTAATCTCGGGGTGTCTAATTGTCTGTCCTCCCAACTCTGTCACCAACCTGGCGACCTCCTTATTCACCTTCCTTCGGGCTCTATCCACTCTACTCGGGTGCACGGCATTCCTCCATCGTATCCTTTCCAGCATCTCAGACCAGATAAACAACGTGTTCGGGAGAACCCGCCTGGCCTCCTGCAGGTCACACTTTATATTGGTGACCAGGTGCAAACCTGTGTCCACCGGCAAGTTGTTCTGCCCCAGATGTAACACCAATATGTCTGGATGCGCCTCCTTTGACAGTTCATGGACTAACAGCAGGAACTGAACCCATCTCATCCCGCTTCGTCCTTTCCATTTTATTTCAGTCAGGTGTCCCATACCGAGCTGGGTTCCCCAGTACGAGCGTCCAGCTCGCTTCACGGCCCAGTAGACCATACTGTGGCCCACAATCATGACTTTCTTCTGCCGCATAAGCAGTTCACTTCCTGTGAGAAATCAAAAACCATTATTCCCTCCAAGTGACGTCTCCCCCACCACACTTAATATCGTCGTCACCCTTTATCTGCTATAGATGGACCTTGCGCACGTATGAGCGGAAGGCACCAGACCGCCAACAACCAATTGCTTTTATCTGTTGGTCAGATAAACCCGTCGCTGATGCACAGCTTGCGGCACCAATTCTAAACGAGTGGGAACTAAATAATTGTGGTGGCATATTCACCCTTTTTAGGGTCTTCCGTAGCACTGCTGAGAATTGGTATCTGGTGACCCAGGCCCCATTCTCGTGAACAAACAGTTGGCCCGACCGGTTGGGACAGAGCTTCAAATAGGCCTCCAGCGCCTTTACCGGGCAGAGGTGACCTTCACCTATTCTTGCAATTTTTACTACCTGAACTTGTTGGCGCTGGTCCGTTTTTGATCCTTTTTTAGGAGTACAGACAAGCCCTCGACACCCACTCGGACATCGTCTATGCCTACCACAATTCCACCTTGCATTGTAGAAGTGGCAGCCATGATCTCGCTAACCTGAAATGCCCCAAAGAATGCCAGCTTAAACAGTGTGGATTCGAAAACCGAAAAACACACCTCGGGTAGCTGCCTGCACATCTCCGTTAAGATTGCTGATGTAATGGGCCGCCTAGTGTCACTCACCTTTGGGGAGTCCCTTTGCCACCCTTCGAGCATTTTTCTGACTAAAAAACCACCGCTTGGGGCCTGAAAACCCACCAGCCTATTATAAAAGGCTAATGCTGCCAATTTGCCTGAAATTGTCCCGGGGCCCATTCCCTTCCTTTTTAAGCTAATGGCAAACTGGATTGATTGGGCCTCGGTAATTGGGAATTGATTCCCCCAGTCCCTCTCTTCCCTAAAGCTCTGGCATTCTGTCAAGGCTTGTGCATACGCCACCCTGGTGCGGGGCGCCAATGACCCCTGCACCGCCTGGAACATCTCTACTGTCCAATGCTCCAGGTCTCTTGCGGCAGTTCCTCCGTCTCCTTTCTGGCCTCCGACGCCAACTGTCTGAATCAATCCATCTGTTGGCGAGAGAGTGCATCGGCTATCCCGTTGTTAACACCCAGGACATGCCTGGCTGTGAATAATATGTTACTGGCCAGGCACTGCCGGATGAACGCTCTCACCAACCCCATCACCCTCTTAGAGTGGGAAGACATCGAATTCAGGACATGTACTACCGCGAGGTTGTTACACCAAAACAGTATTGTTTTGTTTGCGAACTCCTTGTGCCACAAATGAACTGCTAATACTATTGGGAAAAGTTCCAGGAAGGTGAGGTCCCCCGTTATTCCCTCGTGGGTCCACTGTGCCGGCCATGGGGCAGCACACCATCGGCCCGCCCAGTATAACCCAAAGCCCCAAGATCCTGCCGCATCGGATTGGACCTGCAGCCCAGCCTCAAGCAGCCACTTTTGTCTCCACATACTAACGCCATTGAAGCTCCAGAGGAAATGCCGCCAAGTCCTCAAATCCTCTTTCATCTCAGCCGTGATTCTGACGTGGCAGTGGCCCGGCAGGTTGGTACCTACCTTCTCATATAGCCGTGACAAAAATGCCCGGCCTGGCACCACCATTCTGCATGCAAAATTGAGGCTCCCCAATAATGCCTGCAGTTGCCTGACCATAACTTTGGGGTGCTCTAGGAGGCCATCAATGTCCCGTACTAGGGTCGCCAACTTATCCAATGGCAGACGTGACACCTGCTCGATGGTATCCAGCTCGATGTCTAGAAACGTCAGGACTGGCACCGGGCCAACTGTGTTTTCGGGGGCGAGGGGAACCCCCAGTTCGGCAGCCATTTCCTGAAAAGTTTCTAACACTGTTTTACATTCCGCTGATCCAGCCGCCCCAAAAACAGAAAGTCATTGATATAATGTAGTATATATTGAGACCATGTCCTTTCGCGCACCAGCCATTCCAGCAGGGAGCTGAAGTGTTCGAAGGCCGAATAATATATCGAGCACCCCATGGGCATTGCCTTGTCGTAATAATAATAGCCTCCGAACTGGAACCCGAGTAGCCGGAAGCTCTCAGGGTGGACTGGCAGCAGACGAAATGCTGATTTAATATCGCATTTCGCCAGCAGGGTGCCTCTACTGCATTCGCGGGCCATCTCTATCGCTGTATCCAGAGATGCATAGCGGACAGAGCACAACTCCGGGGGGATTGAGTCATTCACGGACCTTCCTTTAGGGTAGGACAGGTGGTGAATGAGGCGAAACTCCCCCACCTGCTTTTTGGGTACTATACCTAATGGGGAGACATGTAACTCGGGGAACGGCAGGGTCGCGAAAGGGCCCACTATCCAGCCCTCCGCAAGCTCCTTGCGCAGCTTGGTGGCTACCAAGTCCGCTTTCCCGCTGACTGATTGTAGGTTGTTTACCCAACTCCTTGGATGATCAAAAACCACTGGGATGACGAACCCTTCTTTAAAGCCCGACACAACATACCTAACCTCCCCTTCCATTGGGCAACCTCTCAGAGCATGTGCCAGCCAAAGCGCTATGGCTGACCGGTGTTGGGGCCCTTGCTTTCCCCTTGCTGTTGCGTGCCCTGCATTCCTGTTCTGCCTCTCTGCCTACCTCTAGGGGATGAATGTGCCCTACTACACTGCACCCCTGAGTGTTCTCCCCCACAGTGGGAGCAAGCGTGCCGAAAGCGGCACGTGGAGTGGGTACAACCCCCTGGCTCATTAAAATCCCAGCAGGTTCCTCCCTTCTTGTTGCCCCGGTGCCCGTTGGACCAAAAGGGGTCATTCATTGGCACTACCCCTCCCCTCATCAAGGTGTGGCCACTGTTGGTTCTATGTGCACCTGCTACGTTGGACATGCATTCAAGCCAAAGGTCTTGGGCGTAACTGTCCCATCTGAGCCCCGGGGTGATTGCTGCCCTTTCCCTAAAACCTTCATCGTAGCAAAGCCACGCCCCCGGGTTACCAGTGTCGTAGACTCGGCGGACGATATCCTGGTACTTGATGAGCTCTGCTGCCCTGTTGGGCGCCGCCTGCACCATGATGCCCATCAGTACCGAGAAAGCAGCCGACCAGTTGGCCCAATTCCTGTCAACTTTGGGATGTTTAAAACTTTCCCTTTCTTTTTCCTTCTCGGTAGTGCTGGGGTCGAGTACCAGCTCAGTATATAACAGGATAAACACGTCCACATACTCACCCCTCCAGATCTTTTTGTGGGTATGCTGCACCAGATGGGCACCTATTAGCACCCCCACAGCCGCCCCACAACCGCCCATGCTCCCGGTCGGACATTTAAACAGACGGTCTCAATGATGGCTGTTAAAGGGCTCAGCCGCCATTTCCATCTCATTTAAAAGCACCCTCAGTGGACAGCACAGTTCTGGAACTTGTTGCCAGAGGAAGCTGTGAAAGCCAGCAGCAAACTAGCTTCAAATGGAAACTAGATAAATTCTTAGAGGATATAGTTATAAATGCTTACTAGTTGGGGCTTAAACCCCTGGCTACTGATAGCTGAGAGTGGTTAGCAGGACATGGGTCACACTTCTATGACCTGTATTTGTTCTTCTCTCAAGCTACTGTAGCTGGTCACTGTCAGAGACAGGATGCTGGGATTGATGGACCATTGTGTCTGACCCAGTATGGCACTTCTTATGTTCTTATGACAATCCTTGACCATTAGAGTCAATGGGAGTTTGTTGCTGCATTGCTGTTGCAAAAGCATTGTCTCCAAGTCAGTAGAGATAATAATTCCACTGTATTCATCACCGGTCACACTTCACCTGAGTATTGTGTCTAGTTTGTGGCAACTCGTTTCAAGAAGGTCACTGACAAATTGGAGCAAGTTCAGAGGAGGGCAACAAAGATGATAAAGGGTCTGAAAGGCAAATCTTATGACAAAAAGTTGAAAGAACTAGTTATGTTTAGCCTGGTGAAGAGAAGATTCAGCGGAGACATGATAGCAGTCTTCAAATGTCTAAACGGCTGATACAAATAAGATGGCAAGGAACTGTGTTTTATTGTTAAGGAAGGCAAGAATAGAAAAAATGGTTTCAAATTACAGGAAAGTAGATTTTGGTTAAATATCAGGAAAAAAATCCTAATTGTGAGAGCTGTTCAGCAATGGAACAAGTTGCCTTTGAAAGCCATAGGTTCTCCATCACTGGAGGTTTTCAAAAAGAGGTTGGACAGCCATCTGTCGGGGATGTTGTAGCTGTCATAATTCTTCATGCAAGCAGGGAGTTGCCCTGGATAACGGTCAAGGTCTCTTCCAACTCTGACATTCTGTTATTCTATCTGCCTTGTTCCACCCCAGAAGCAGATGCAGTTCAGTGGTATGTGAAATTACAGGAAAAATGCAAGCCTACAATATAGAGAGGTTGGGTGAGGGCACTTAAGCTCCACTTCTAATTCTCTGAAGCCCTCCCCACATGCCATGGGGACAGGGAACTTATAAGAGCTGGTAGCCTGGCACAGCAGCGATGGATCACTTCCTCCATGAGAAAAGGGATCTATTGGGAGGAAACATGGCTTAAGGGGGAAGGGGGCTCCTCTGAGCAGGCCCATGCTATTACAATAGCAGCCTAGAGAAGGAGCCCGAGCAACCAAAAATCAGGATGAGGAGCAGGGTTGAAACTAGGTAGGAATGGGCAAATGCACTCTACATGCACATGGACCCCCCCAAGCTTGTGGGCCCCAGTGCAGCTGCACCTGCTGCATGTATTATACATTGTCCCAGTGCCCCCAATTATACATTGTCTATGTGTGAAATGACCCCTCTGCACAAACTGTTCAGAGCATAGTGTGATCCTCCTGAACGAAAAGTGCCATATGTAGGGGACACACACACACACACACACACACACACACACAGAGTGACAAAGGGTGTTTTCAGATGGGCATCTGCTCCGTTCTTGCTCTGCTCCACCCCCAGGTGACCCGTCTGTGTAAAGGCAGGCCACCCTGGGGTAAGACGGAGCAGGAGTAGGGCAGGCGGTGCCTACTCCAAGCCATCTCTGCTTGTTACGTGGTGCTCCGGAGCATCACAAGTGAAGCAGACTCCCCAAACCTGGAGCACCAGCCGGGGGTGGAGCAGTGGTCCATCTAAAGGATGGATGGCCACTATAGCTCTGCCTCCAGCTGTAGGTTGTCCTGGCAACCACGATAGAGCTGCAAGCAGCAGCCTGCAGTAACTCCTGATCCACCTGCAGCTCTATGGTGTGAGGGAGGGGGTGCACAGGGAGATGGCGGTCTGCGGCAGTAGCATCCGTTTAAACCCACTGCCCCTGGAACAATCCAGGGTGTGTGTACCCTAGGGTCTGTCTAAAAACATTCAATGTAAGAGCAGCAGATTGAGAAAGAACTAACCCACTTCTAATGTGAATCAAAGAGATATAACATCTTATACCACAGTGCTGCCATGGGAAACAAGCTGAGCACAACCAAACAACAATAATTAATAATTAATTAATAAACCTGCCTCTTGGCTCAGAGTTCTTAAAGCATTTCAGGAAATCACAAGATTTAGTCATGGATTTATTAGTGTGACAAGGAGATTCCATATCACAGGTGCTTTGACCACAGCACAAAGGATTTGATCCAACAGACAGTAGCCTGTGCCCAGACAGACTCTTTCAAAGGAGGAGGATGCAGATCAGTATTGGGGTGCAAAGACAGAGCAGAGGAGCTGGGTCCCAGGACTTGAAAGCAGGGATACAGGAGTTCTGATCTGAGGTTTATGGGTAGATCCATAATTCAAACTGCAAAGGGAAGTGGAGCTCCTAAGTCAAACCCCAGTAATAAGATGATCTTGGGAGATGGGGGGAGATTAATCATTATTGGCAGCTAAGACGTGAACGGCCAACAAAAGCCAATGCTTTTTTTTTTATTGCAGTAGGGCAAACTACTTCAGCTAAAAATCGTTAAATCTATTGCTAGAATAAATTTTCTTTGAGCTGAACCATAAAGAGGGAGTAAAATCCTCTTAAACCAGTGATGGTGCCTAACGAAAGAGACTTTTTTCAGCAAACAAACAAACAAAATTAATCAAACTGCTTTTGCTTACTAAGTGGGAAGATTAGGCTTCAAAATGGAAAATATTTACTCAGGCAAAAGCAGCTCAATTCAATATCCGCTGCAATTATTTTTGAAGTTTGGGATTATAATTGGACAGAATAATGACATTTTCTGCCTGTACAAATAGGGATTTGAGAGCCCAGTTCACCAAGGAACCAGGCCGCATGAGGAAAGGTGCACAGAGATTTTACCTCAATAACCCCAGGCAGCATTAGAGTTTCTGTGTCTGCCAGTAACCACTTCAGGGTCAGGTATTTCCCAGCAGCTTGTGACTGGCTGATATGAAGTCAGGGCCCTTCTTTCAGCTAGTCATTAAACATTGGCCAGGCAGGCCATTATTGCTGTTAGAAAATATGAAAAGATTAAAATATTGAAGATAAAGTCCTGAGAGCCAAGGGAAATCCCTTTGTGACTGTGGAAAAAAATTACACCAAGTGAACAAGTTATCAGCCTGCTCATCTGTATGAGAACTTGCCCAGGTCTAGGTGTACTTCCATTCACATTAAGTTTGGGTCCATCTCTACAGCTCTGAGGCCAAACACAGCATCGCTCCAGGTTATGGGTTTTGGAACCATTTCTCAACTAAAAATGCCCTACCTGGATGTGTGGGTGCAACATCCAGACACCGTGTGGGAGCTCCTGTTTGACACACACTCTAAATGCTTCAGATAATAGGATTATTATCTTTGGCCACTTTTAGATGAGCGGTGCACACTTCCAGCAGGAAATCACGCACATTGGGAAATGGCCACGAATGGGGTTTAGAGGTGCGTAGATGCACTTTATCACCGATCACACATTCTTTAAAGCTACTAATTAAATACCTCGATATCGAGGTATTTGGACATAGCCAAAGGCCATAGCCCTTAAAACCCAAAAGACAATTTCAAAATTAATTGAAACTGGTGAGGTTGTCGTTCATCTGCATACTCTCCCAGCTGCCTCGACTGTCAACACGTGAGGATGCCGCAACCCTCCTGGAGCTTGGCCTTTCTGCCGCCTGAGTTCCAGCAACCCAGGAACTAGTGAGGTTGCAGTTCATCTGCATACTCTCCCAGCTGCCTCAGCTGTCAACACCTGAGGACGCTGTGACCCTCCTGGAGCTTGGCCTTTCTGCCGCCTGAGTTCCAGCGCCCAGTGAGCCAGGAACTGGTGAGGTTGAAGTTCATCTGCATACTGTCCCAGCTGCCTCGGCTGTCAACACCTGAGGATGCCGTGAACCTCATGGAGCTTGGCCTTTCTGCTGCCTGAGTTCCAGCAACCAGCAAGCCAAAAGGCGCGCACCTTATAGCGTGCACCATAAGATCGCTCGCCAGCAAAATACTACAACAGCAGCAGCTAAGGGTAAGCTTAAGGGTACTTCTACCACCTGATGGCTCCTCAGTGACCAGTAGGTCAGTCACTCTCCACCTCATTCTTCTGTCTTTTCTCTATTGCCTATCCTTCCCACCATCATGCCTGCCCTAATCTCTCACCTTCTCTCTCCCTACTTCTCCCCATTTCCCCTCTCCCCCCATCTCTTCCTTCCTCTACTTCTTTTCCCCCTGCTCCTTCCTCCCTCCCAGCCCATCACTTCTGGCCAACCTCCTCACACTTTCTCCTCCCCCTTGGCTACCTTCCCCTCTTGCTCCTCCCCAACCCTCCCTATTTTTTTAAATTTATTTTATTTATTTAAAACTTAGATCCCACCCCTCCTGCCCAAAGGCAGCTCAAGGCGGTGAACAACACATGCACAAAAAATTCAA
>QEPC01009348.1:957952-970273 GCA_003113815.1 Sphenodon punctatus | reverse complement strand
ACCCGTTGGCTCCTCCCCGAGAGGAATGAGCGGAACCATTCAAGAACGGTCCCGCCCAGACCCCCCAGGTCACGCAGTCGTCTCAGCAGCAGCCCATGGTCCACGGTGTCAAAAGCGGCCGAGAGATCTAGCAGGATGAGAAATGTTGAACATCCTGCATCCATCTCCCGGCAGAGGTCGTCTACCAAGGCCACCAATGCCGTCTCGGTGCCATAGACGGGGCGGAACCCAGATTGAAAAGGGTCAAGGAGCCCGATGCTATCCAGATGACCCTGGAGCTGGAGCGCCACTGCCCGCTCAATAACCTTCCCTAAAAAGGGAAGGTTAGAGACAGGTCGGTAACTGGCGAGCGCATCTACGTCCAACAATGGTTTCTTCAGCAGGGGGCGCACCACAGCCTCTTTAAGGCAGGGCGGCAACCTCCCCTGCCGAAAGGATGCAGGGCCCCATACTTTACTCTAGGCATTTCCCTTTTTCCTCTCTTCCCCCAGGTTCAGGCTGGTATTTCACATGAGCGACCTACTTTCTGCTGGGTTCCATGGTGGCTGGGCCCGATCCTTACTCTATCTTACAAGCCCCCCTCTTGCTCATAATGGGGGGCTATGCTCTCAATCCCTTTTCCCCACATTTGCCAGTCCTTGGCCATGTCTGGGGACTGTCCTTTCAAGTCCTCCAGGTCCAAGTTTGTTGGCCCTTGGTCATACAGCAGAGGGGGGGTTGTACCCATTTTAGGGAAAACTGAGGGCATCATCAACAACACATTCCCTACCTGTATGAACCAGGGTGGACACCCATGCCAGCAGACTGGTCCACCGCTCACAGGTACTGTGCACGGGGGACACAGCCTTTGAAAGTCTGGCCATGAGTGCTGGGGAGTCTGGGTACCCCAGTGCTCATGCTGGGATATGTCAATTTCAAATGCCAACCTGGCACACTTCCCCCTCCCCTATGGTCCATGGCAGGGGGAATGTAAGGCAGCTGCTGTGGTAGCTATGCTGGGACCCACTCATTAAAATTCCTCCCCACACACTCCACCTGAGTGGCCGCTCTGCAGCTGTGCCACTCAGCAGTTACACCCCCCACCCCCAGCCTTGCCCATTTGAAAACACCCTGAGGCTACAACTCAGGCAGGTCAGGTGTTCTGTGAAGTGAGTGTTTGCAGGTTGGGTAAGGGCTAGGATTATCCTCCTGACAACAGCTGGAGAGCTTGCACAGGTTTAGAGTTCCCTACAGTCAGGCAAGTTGGAGTCTGGCTGCTGGAGACAGGTGGCCAGGAACGACTCCATGTATTTAACTGTTGCTGAGAGATTCACTGTGATAAAGAGCACTGGTGCCTTGCTTGGAGGACCCTGAAGTGACCCAGACACTTCCTGTGGCTATTTGGGCTTCACCAAAACATGCAAGTTGAAACAGATGCTGGTCTGATAGCCAGGGACTGACTGACCACAGCCAGCTGTGAGCTTTGCCTGGAAACCAATCTTATTCAGCCAAATGAGCTGCTTCTTGTGTCCCAGCTAGGATGTGGTCTGTGGGATAATGCTTGTGGGTTTCAGGAGAGAAGCATTTTGTTTCAAATGTAGCAGGTGACCCCTGGGCTAGGCAGCAGGCTGTCCAGACACTGTGCTTAGAAATTGTTCATTTACTCATTCTCATTATTTGGAATGTTCTTAATGGTACAGGGAATTAATCTGTGTGGTAAGGAATCCCAGATTAGGTTGACATGGACAATTGGCCCTGGTTTGTCAGGACAGAATTCAAGTCATTTAAAGAGACAAACATGGCTTTTGGTCAGGTTCCCGTCCAGATAGTATGAGTTTATTTATTTATTTTATTTATTTCAGACCATTTCATATCCCTCACTCTCCTGCTATTAGCAGCTCAGGGCAGCTCACAATACGTCATTTAAAACATTCAATACAATACATTAAAATACAATAAATAGAAAGTATAAATGTAAATATAAAATCCAACACTGTAAAATAAACACCAAGATGGAGCTAAAAACTGATGCTAATGATGAGCCTCAGAGCCATGCAGAGATTTGCAGACAAGAGGATCAGTTGTTTGTATCCCTCTGGCTCAGAGTAACTTAATAAATGCCACTAAGCATAGCTCCCTTCAGCTGGACAGGGGGAGACAGCTGAGGACACCAAATTCCACCCTCCAGGACAGACTGTAAATGGCTAAATCTGTCCTGGAGTAGATAGGCTGGCCACTGACAAAAGGTGCATACTGATTTCAGCATGACCATGGCAGGCTCCAAGGGAACTGTGGCCTCATACTGGGAAACTGAATGAGAAGTGTGAGGGCTCTGTGTGCAGCCAATGCTTCCTCAGGAGGAGCCAGTCCTTCCAGAACTCTGTCATTATCCTCTTGCTTTACAGGTGCCAATTGATCTGTGAATTGGGCTCCCCAGCACCTTTGTCTGATCCCCAGCTACCTCCAGAATTAGACAATCTTGCCTGCAGATGTTGCTGCTCCTGGCAGCCACAGACACTTCACCAAGTTCGTCCAGTTAACTGTTATGTATTTCTAAGTTAATTGAATCTGCTTATACCACAAGGAGACTGTAGTTCCTTAAGAAGATCCTTATGATGAATCTGCTGTTCAGGCTTGGTGGTTATGTTTTTCCTGTAATGCTGGAAAAACATAACCATTTCACTTATTGATGAACCTATACCTGTGTATATCTCTGTATCTGGGGTCATCTAATAATCAACCAAACATGGCATATGACAATGAAGATGCCAAGAACCTTACATGCTGAGCAGCAGCAAATGGCTTTTCCAGCAGCTCTTGCAGCAACAAGGAGGGGCCAGCTGTAAGTCCTCAGGGTTAGAAAACAGAAGGTTGCTGCCTTATAAACAAGGTCATTAAAATTCAAAGACCATGTGATGGTCTCAAGCCCACTACTATATCCACTTAAAGTGACAGTTCCTTCCAACCCCAAATAAAATTTAATGAGGAGAAGGGAAGGGTGGGTGTTGTGAGAATGTATGGACCCATCTCAAAGAACCTTGTTTACAAGGTAGCAACCTGCTGTTCTTCTTCAAATTGCTCTGTACATTCTACAACTGGGAGAGTACCAAGCATAAGACATAAAATGGAGGTGGGAGAATTTTCTTAATTGTAATAAAATATAATATTCTAAGGTCATTTTTAAACTGACACCTGCCCCCCCCCGCCAACAGCCCCCCACCTCTTGGTGTTTGGGAAGGTGTGCGGGTGTGATGTATCCCATATAAAAAGCATATATTTTTGACCATCTGTGTTTCAATGTATTGAACATTAGAATTGGCCTTTGAATTGTGAATTTATAATGAATTGTCTCTATAATGTCCTTTTAGCTATAATCTGGGAGAAGAGATACAATCAGTCTGTCTCTCTTAAGGATTCAACATTTTCTGTTGACCCATCTCAAGAGATGTGACTCCCAAGCAGGGCAGAAAAAGGTTTTGTTTGACTGGAAAAACCTGACATCTGAGTCATTGTTAACTCTCATCTCAGATGATAACCACCTTTTTAGAATGTATCACCAGGTTTTTTACTATGTACTTTGAGAAAACCTCATTGTCAGCTGTCTTGACATGACATAATTTAAACTGACTTCTAAGCATTTTAAAACTATAAAAAGGCAGAAGAAAGATGAATTCTTTAGAAAGCTTAACTTCCTTGGAGTTTTTCTCACCTTCATATAGCAGTATGGGACACAGGACTGGGTGAATATGAAAGTATATTCTTTTGATGCATTGAGCCAACAACAACAACAACAACATACTTAAAGCATATATTCTATCTTATAGATGTTAAGATCTTTGAACTTGTAACATAACTGTTCCTTGAACAGAAATGTCTTTTTAAATCATGTATTTCTAACTGACACTGTTTCTCTTTTGTACCATGTTTTTATTTGAATTTAAGTAAATTATGCTTTATATTTATAACATTCTTTGTCTCATGGCCTCATTTATAAATAATATGTCTTTACAATACTTTGCTGAGCTGGTTGGCTTTTAGCACAGTGTAAACTAAGTTTCCACATATTGGAAAAGAGTCGCCCATTATCCAGACCAGATTATGTCAGGCCTGGACCACTAAGTGCATTTTCCCTTTCAGGAAACTGAGGCACAATGTGACACTGGGGGGGCGTCCACGGAAACAACCAGCGGTGGGGTGGGTGGGTGTTTGCTCGGTGTTCATCTGTGCAAACACCATGGGGGATGGGTGTGGGTGCATGTGTGCTCTGTGCAACACCCACATCCACCCATCACCCACCCACCTCCACCAACAGAGCCCTCCAGAAAACCAGAGGAGGCCCTGTTGATGGAAGTGGGTGGGTGTCCATGTAAAGGGACACACAAGGGGGTGTATGTGTGTGTGTGTGTGTGTGTGTGTGTGTAAGGCCTTTTTTACATGGATGCTGCAGCAAGCCCAGTGGGTGGAGATAGGTGGGTGAGCACACCCAGCGAACACCCGACGGCGCTGAGTTGGGTGGCATTTACATGGATGGTGCTGCAGGGGGTTGTGGGATGGAAGGGGAGGGGCCAGCACACACCCAGTGGCCAAACACCCACCCCAGGAAACACTGAGCAAACACCCATGACAGTTACACAGACACGTGAGACACCAAACGATGGGGAAGCCCCGCCCAGCACAACGATGGCACAACATGGCCAACAGGACAAATGAAGCCGCGGCACACAGCTCCACCCACGAACCACCAGACTCCATGTGGGTGGGGTAGGAGGGAGCTGGGATGACAGGAGACACACAGTAGCAGACCCCAGTCAGCCCCATGACAGGCCCAGAAAGCCAGGTGCCATGGCCCCCCACCAGACACCACCCACACACAACCGTGCACACAACCACACAGGGAAGGGCTGCAAGGCCAAGGAGGTGGGGGGCCCCCAGTGGGGGGACGGGGTGGGAAGGGGCACAGGGGAGGGGGGCAGAGGCCTGATGCATCAGGGGACCCCAATACACATGCATACACACACACCCCGACAGAGGACCCACACAGACAATCCCACAACCCCTGGCCAAGGAGCCAGGAACTGGACACATGCAGGCACACCAGTAGGACCGGAAACCCACAACACAGCCGGGCTGGCAGGGAACAGCAGGAGGGAGGCGACCCAGACCACACCAACTGGCAGCAAACCCGCTGCAGGTATCCCCACACCAACAACGGATCCGTGTGGTTGATGGGGGGGGATCACAAAAGCTGGGAGGGGGCAGGGTACCAGGACAGCAGCCAAGGGGACGGAGCCCCGGCCCAAGGCACCAGGGGGAAAGGGGGGGAAAGAGACTGGGCTGGTAGGGGACAGAAGAGAACCAAGACAGGAGGCCGACTGGCCACAAACAACCCAGGCCAGGGACAGCAGGGGGACCCCCAAAGCATACAGCAGAGCAGTTGCACATACAGGGGAGGGGGACGCAAGATAACCAGTCTGTGCCAGGCAACCATGTCACAACCACCAAGAGGCGCCCACAGAAGAGACCAGGCCACATGGAGGAACAAGACACACACCCAGGGAAGGGGGCAAAGCAACTTTAATACAAGGGGAAAGGGCGTGGAACATGGGAAAGGTCCAAGGGAGATGGTGTGGCATCACGGAGAGCGGCTCCCTGGGGCGGGACCCCAGCCTCAATAGGGATGTTGGCCCCATACCCGGCTCCCGATGGACCTGGGCGTGGTCCAGGCAGTGCACCCACTCCTCCTGCTCCCTGGTCCGCTCGGCACTAAGGGATGGAGAGAAGGGGCCATCAGGATGGGACAGTGGGCTCAAACACTGTGGAACCCCAAACAGGCACCCGGGGAGAGAGCCCTGCACACACGCAGCACACTCACTGATCTCATCGTACAGGCGGGCCCCAGCGTGGAGATCCAAGGCCACATGCTGCAGCTGGCCAGCCATCTGTGCCAGGCGGAGAACAGCCAGGAACACAACCAGAGTAGCAAGAAGGGAGAGGGAGAAGGGAAGAGGGTGAATGGAAAGGGAGTGGGTCAGCAGGGGTCGGTAACCACACAGCAAGCACGACCCATGCAGTAGTCAGGGACACCCAAGCCAGCACCCCACCTGCTCACACCAAGGGGGACCACGGGTGGCCAACAACAGGCCCATACACAGTCCACACTCATGGTCAGCTGCCCGTCGCACCTGTCACCCATCCATCACCTACAGTGCAAATGGTGGCAACCAACAGGAGCCATGGAAGGTGTGGCAGCCCAATGGGTATCCCTGCCAGACAGCCCAGTACATGAATGCAATGGCCCCCAAGGCAACACCAGCCGCTAGGGAGGGGTTGGGACCCACTGACCACCACACACACACACACCAGCATTGGAGGTCCAACTGAGAGCACCTCCATGGGACATCAGCAGCACACAGTTGCCAAATGCACACCACGACAGCCCAACCACACCACCAAGGCGGCACGCAACACCACCACAGGGAGAAGCAGGAAGGGTGCCCGCACATGGAAGGAGGACAGCAGGTAGCCACCAGAACATAAAGGACAGCGCTCACAACAGGACGCGTTGGGCCCACACCACCCACAGGGGTGAACCCACGAGCCATCATGGAGCCCACAGGGGAAGCCAGCACGCACCACTGTATGCCACCCGACAACCCCGGTCATTCAGAGCAGGAACTGCAGGGACCCCCATCACAGGAACCCCCACACAAGGACAGGGCTGCAGTTAGGGGAGGGGCGTGTGGCATTGCACACAGACACGAATGCACCCTAGGTGGTACAGGCAAAGGCACAGACTTTATTAATGATGGGGTGAAAGGGGGGGAACTGCCAAACAGAGGCCGGCGAAGGGGTGCTCAGGGCCTCGTATCCATTCCCCACAACCAGCATGCAGGGGCACCGTTGCAGCCACCCCAAAAGAGAAGGAAGTGGTCTGGAATGCTACAGGACTATGGGTGCTGGAGTGAAGGGAAAGAGCAATGGGTTCCAGCTGACAGGCCAGCCTAACACCGGGTTACACAGTACCGTGGCCTGGAATGGGGGGGGGGGTGAAGGTCAGGGCGGCCCACAGCACAGGCACAGCAACAACAATGTGATGGAGGGGCTGTTCTGGACTCCCTGCTCATGGAGAGACTGGAGGGTGCCCCTGAAACTGCTGGGCTGGGACCAGATCCTCCCAGGTGAATAGACCCCAGTGGAATCCCCAGGAACGCATATGCGCATCCACCATGAAACGGGGCAGGAGGTGGTTCCCTGTGGTAGCGGAAGCCTTCACAAGTCATAGGTTCATCACCGATCAGAGAGTGCTAAGTTCACACATCATTGGGGTCCCAGTCAGCAGGGGTCCTCCAACATCGGCGGGTAGCAGGCCCAGCTCCCCAAGAAGCGCCTGGCAGTCTGATCACAGATGGGAGATGTCACGGGCATGCAGTAGGATGCCTGTGTAGTCAGTAGCAACATGAGGACCCCCCAGCCTGGAGGGCCAGCCCATACTCCAAATGTGCAGCCACCAGACAAACAGCCGTTATCTCCAGTGTGGTCCAGGGCACTACAACTGTGGCTTGTTGGTCCCAAAGAGGCTGTTGAAGGAGGCTGAAGCTGAGCTCCCCAGCATGCCTCCTGCAAGTCGGACCCTCCAATGGACAGTCCATCACAGTCCATCTCAGTCCATCACCCACATTTACCACGACAGATTGAAGCCGTCCGTCACCGACAGGGGGTCGCTCATCAGCAGCTGGACATCGTGGCTCTGCCACAGCATTCCCAACAGCATGTTGGCACAAGGCAACCACTCTTCCCCTGCACCACTGCCTGCCTGTTCTGCACCGAGCCATGACCAGTCCAAGGGCTGCTCCGTGGCTTGCACAGGGATCCTATGGAGAGTGGATGTGCTTGAGCGAGGCACGAGAAACTGTGCAGCGCTAGCCAGGCTGCGGCCGTTCACATCTGATAGTGGGACGGCTGCAAGGTCCTGTGAATCCCTGCCCCATGCACCTGGTGGGTGCATTCCAGCAGTAGCGATGACAGATCAGCACGGCCACGACTGCCTCTAGCAGGGAGCTAGCGAGACACTCCATGTACCATATCTTGATGGGACACAGCTGCACATTGCCGTGGCCTTCAAGCAATGTAACCGAAGCAAGGCTGGGCCGGATGCGCACTGGCCAGGGATCGCACGGGGTCATTGCAGGGGCACAGGGGGTGGGTGGCCCCCGGCCTACAGAGGAGCCCCGGAGCACCCCAAGGCCCATGGCTGCCGGGTGGTCAAAGAGGAGGGGACATGCCGGCGGGCCGCCAAGGGGGGATCTCCATCAGGTGCGTGGAACACACCCATGGTAACACGCCAATCACATGGCAAACAGCACGGGCTTCCATGATATATATGTGTGCTGGTAGCTGCAGCTGGGCATGGGGTGTAGAATGAGAGGTGGTGTGAGCGAGGTGAATGAGAGACCATAGTGAGGTTAGTCTGCGATAGATCACTGGTGCTGGTGTCCAGAATGGGGTGCAGGTGCAGTGCAGTGGTGGGTGTGCTCAGCCGGTTGCCCCGTGCAGCTGTTTCTGGGACCTTGGGACAGGCTTTGGGTAGCAGGGGATATGGGAAGCACGGTGGGGGTGTGCAGGGCGCACAGGGCTTGGGGACAGGGGGAAGGGATCACAGCTGGGTGATTGCTAGGTACAGAGGCTGCTCACATGGCAGGTGGGGAAAGGGGACACAGTCACAGCTGTGCAGACCTGGGTCAGGTCCCCCGGGCACGTAACACCTAAGCAGCTCGTTGCTAGGTTATCCAGCACTGGTGCCGGTGGTGGGCCCCCTAAGAGTGTGAGTGTTGTAGGTGGTACCATGCTGCCTATTGATGAGCCCCCTGAGGGGAGGTCTGTCCTCTTAATGGTCCTGTCCACCTTCTTCATGATCCTGGCGCTGGTGTTGGAGCAATGGGCCAAGCTACTACTACCAGGTCACTGCTTCTACAACCATGGCATCTGACGCAGGAGAGCGGCCAACCTGCGCTGAGCTGCATCATTGCGGTGGACACAGAGGGTAGCTGTTTGTTGACAGTCCATATTCGGAACAGCAGTGTCCCAGGGCATGCGCCTGGTACTGTCCCGGTGGCCGCTCAATATCTACAGCCACCATGTCACTGTCCCAACGCGGAGGCTGAATTGGATGCACTTTTGCACCAACGAATGGTGGGAGAACATGCTGGCCACCTGGATGGATGACGAATGGATGGACCACTTCCACATGAACCGTTGGTCTGGCTCGGGGAGCTCCTGAATCCACATCTCTGGAGGCGCGAGACCAACATGCGGTATTCGCTGCCGCCAGGGATGCGCATGGCCATGACCATGTGGAGACTGGCCACCCCCGATTCCTGTCGGAGTGTTGGGGAGCAGTTTGGGGTGGGGACCACAACTGTTGACAGGGCGCTCCATGACATGTGCAACCTGCTAGCTGAGCTACTGCTCGAGTGGGTCATACAGCTCCATGATCCAGAGGTTGTGATCCGCGGCTTTGAGGACATCAACTTCCCCCATTGCATAGGGGTGATAGACAGCACCCACATCCTTATCATCCAGTCCCCACATGCCAAGACGGACTACCTAAATCAGAAGTAGGTGTTCTCGATCAATCTCCAGGCCATGGTGGATCACCGGGCTTTGTTTACAGATGTCTATACCAGCCACTCTGGAAGGAGCCATGATGCTCGCATACTGCAGGCCTCCCCCTTCTGTGCACACATGTTTAACGGGAGATAGCCCCCAACCTGTACCGTGTCATTGAGGGGGTCTCCATGGCCCCAGTGGTGATAGGGGACCCCGCCTACCCACTGAGTCCGTGGCTCATGAGGGCCTATCCTGTTGCATTGACAGTGGAGCGCTGGCTCTTCAATGAACGGTTCTCGTTGGCTCGGAGCGTGGTGGAGTGGGCATTTGGGCTGCTCAAGGGGCGTTGGCGTCTGCTCATTAACAGGAGCCAGTTTGATCTGCAGCATACCCCCATCCTTGTACTGGCAGCCTGCAGCCTGCACAATGTCTGCGAGACCGGGGGAGCTGCCCTTGACTACCCCCCACCAGTGCAGAGAGAGGGTCCCATGCCCCTCTACCAACATGCTCAGGGTGGCGCGTTCCAGCGCATATCTGAGGAGAACTGGGACGCTCTGTGTTGGTGCACTGTCACCCAGATGGCAGGCAACTGAGTAGGCCTATTGACATCCCCCCACCCTTCATGATACTGTGTAATGGGTAACACTAAATCTTGTTCTGTCTGTTCCCACAATCTGCTTGTGGCCTCTTGTTTGGGTTGTAGGGGTTCCCTGGTCCTGTGAGGCCTGTGCCCTGCGCCACTGGGTAACCCACTGCTTTCTAGCCATGGCAAGCAAACTGCACCAGGACTCAGCACCTCACCGTCTGTCCAGTGGCATGGCCGGTGCTCCACTGATTTAACTGTGCAGACCTGTATCCAGCCATGAGAGCGATGCTGTTGCCCACCCGGTTGCCTGCAGACCAGAGATGTATGCTTCCGGCACCTGTCTTGTGAATGCCCTGCCCCTGACTGCATATGGAGCGACCCCTTGCCACCATGGTGCCCCCACTGACACACCGAACAACAGAGTGGTAACGTAAAACACATTGTATAAGGGGTTCTGTACAAGGGGTGGGGGGGTTCACTATTTGTGAGGCCTTCCCCGTGCCTGCTTCGGTGCACCACCAGGCTTCGATCCCCTGCGAGCCCTTGCAGCCACCATCTTTTGGAAGCAGCAGCTGGACGGCCCAGGCTCTCTGTTGTCCAAAGGCCACTTCATGCCAGGCTGGGGTGCTGGACCCTGCGGTAATGGAACATAAGGTCTGTGTTACGCCATACCTTGCACCGTTACCCTGATGCCACAGTCCTTTCCATGGCCCTCTGCTGTTTCCATTGCTCCCCACACAGCAGCCCCTCCCCCCATCCCTCTGCTATTCACTATGCCATCCCCACTCCCCCCCCTTTCCTGACAGCTATGTGGTCCGACTTACCAGAGCTGGTGGGGTGGCCAGCATGGGTGGTTGGTCACCTGGAGGTTCCAGGTTCACTGGGGGAGACCGTGGTTCCTAGAGGGGGGGTCTCAGAGGCAGCTGTGGAGGAACCGGGAGAGGTGCAGGCCATAAGGACAGCCCCATGGGTTTGTGTTGTGGAGCTATGTGGGAGAGAGGAACCCTGTCAATGAGACTGGGGAAGGGGTGCTGCTGGGAAAACCATTGTTGGCCGAAGTGCGGGGGGGCACCTGTGGGGGGTGCCCCGGTGGTAACCGCCTGCCATCCCTCCACCTGGGCCTGCTGGGGGCGCGTCCCATCAGGGTTCCCTCCGCAGGAGCACCACCGCCTCCCAAATGAGGTCAAGGGCCCATGCGGAGGTCCCCTCCAGCGTGACATGTCCCCTCACCCTCTCAGCTCTGTCGAGCTGCATCTCACAGTGGAGGGAGGCAGTTGGCACCTGTCCCACAGGTGCTTGGTGCGGGACCAGTTTAGCGTGGCTGCCACTGTCTGCCGGTCCCTCTCCCCCTCTCCTCTTTGGACCTCCCTTGTGAGGGCGAGCTCTTCTGTGTGCACCTCAGCTAACCTTCTGGTTTCCTGCAGAAGCTCCCTGCTGAGGTCCTCTCTCCTCTGCCTGTTCCGGGCCCGCATCTCCTGATACCTCTCGGCACTGCTGGTGGCAGCTCCCCTTGCTGGACCGAGGCACTCATCTGTGGGAGTGAGGTTAACAGGTTGTGGGGGTGAGGCTTCATAAGTCCATATTCTATGCCCATAACTGTGCCTCCCTCTCGCCCAGAGTGGTGCCCGCCCCCCCCTTCCTGTCTGTCCCTATGGTGTATGTTACTGGCGGGCGTGGTCCCGTGCAATATGTCCCCTCTGTTGGACCACAGAGCTCGCCCCATCAGGGACCATATTCACCCGGGTCCATGCTATTGCAGCTCCTCCTAGGGGCCTGTCACGTGTTCCCAGCTCCCTCAGGGGCTGTTAACTCATATGGCTTGGTGACCCATTGGTTCCAGTCACCGACCCTTCCCTGTCATGCATGGAGGGTGATTGGTTCCAGGGGCTGCCCCTGTGTCCGGCCTGTTAGCCCGGTATCCATCGCTTGTGCCTTGTGGTCTACCATCATTGTCCTGGTGCCTGGCTCTCGGAGGTGCCTCCAGTACCTCCTCAACCACCTCCTCCTCTGCGATCTCCTCCTCATGTACCTCCAAGGTGCCTTGAGCTGTAATGGGAATGTGGATCCATCAGTCAATCCCTGCTGCCCGGCTTAGGCTCCAGTCACTGTGGCTGGGGTCCTCCCCCCCCCCCCCGGCCCGCCCCCCTGAG
>QEPC01009348.1:903627-923619 GCA_003113815.1 Sphenodon punctatus | reverse complement strand
ACTTTATGTTTGATTTATGGACTTGCACTATCTGATCAACAGCCTTGTACTTGTATGTACTCAATATATGTTTTATAATCAAGCCTAGCGTGCTTGTGTCATTATTTGGCCTTGGGGAATTCACTTGGGGGTACTCCTATCTAGGTGAGAGCCTAGACGAACCTTTTTCATATAAGACAACCCCACTGCAAAGTCTTCCAAGCTACAGGTGGCCAGAGAACGTTCTCTGCATTATGGCTGGGTGGGGAGATAAAAGGGGAGGCTTGACTAGGGGTGCGGAACTCTGAAAACTCCCTGATTGCACTGAAGGTTTTCTGATCACTTGGGGACCCACGCGGGCACAGGCAACTGGGTTGCGGCTGGCCTGGTGGGCAAACAAGGGGCAGCCTCTAAAGAGGAAGAGAGGGCCCCAAACACCAATCCCCGGTGACAAGTAGGCAATAGCAATGTAATCTATTTTTGTAACCTGCTATGGTTAATTTGGACCCGGTGGGAGAGAGTGGATGGGACCCCAGTAAGAGGGCTCTCTGTCCCCCAGTGGGAGTGCTTCACACAACAGCAAGCATTAACTAATGTAATGTCCATCCAATGTTGTGAACTTGATCTTTGCACGTCCTGGTTGGTGAAAGCCTCCAGGGAGACATTGGGGGCAGTGCTGGCAAGAGTGATTAACACATCCTTGCAGCAGGGGAGGTTGTTGCCCTGCCTCAAGGAGGCTGTGGTACACCCCCTGCTGAAAAACCATCATTGGATGTGGATGCACTCGCCAGCTACCGACCTGTCTCTAACCTTCCCTTTTTAGGGTGGTGGTGGCAGGTGGTGGTGATCCAGCTCCAGGCGCATCTGGATGGCATTGGTTTCCTGGACCCTTTTCAATCTGGGTTCCGTCCCGGCTATGGCACTGAGATGGCATTGGTGGCCGTGGTCGACGAGCTCTGCAGGGAGATGGATGCAGGATGTTCTGCATTTCTTATCCTGCTAGATCTCTCAGCCGCTTTTGATACTGTGGACCATGGACTGCTGTTGAGATGGCTGCGAGACCTGGCGGGTCTGGACGGGACTGTTCTTGAATGGTTCCGCTCATTCCCCTCAGGGAGAAGCCAGCGGATGGTGCTGGGAGCTGAAACATCTTGCCCCCGTGCCTTGTCCTGTGACATTCCACAGGGTTCCATCCTGTCTCCTTTATTATTTAATGTATATATGCAGCCCTTGGGGGAGGTCATGAGAGGGTTCGGGGTGCGATGTCACCAATATGCTGATGATACTCAGCTGTACCTCTCTTTTTCAGCTGACCCAGACCCTGCTGTCTCATTGCTATCCCAGCGTTTGGAGGCCGTGGCAGAGTGAATGCGGCAGAGCAGAGTGAAGCTCAACCCAACTAAGATGGAGGTGATGGTGGTGGGGAGGGTGAGGGAGGTGTTGGCCCCCCTGATTGGGGGGGTTCGCCCTCCTATAGCTCAGCAGATCCGGAGTTTGGGGGTGGTTTTGGATTCAGATCTCCGCCTGGATCGACAGGTGGAGGTGGTGGCGAAGGCCGCCTTCCACCACTTGTATCTAGTGCGGAGGCTGTGTCCATACATCTGCAGGCCAGATCTGGCCTACCTCATCCATGCCTTCATTACCTCGAGGCTGGACTACAGTAATGCGCTCTAGGTGGGGCTGCCCTTGTTCCTGGTTTGGAGGCTGCAGCTAGTGCAGAATGCGGCGGCCCGACTCCTGATGGGGACGGGTCATCGGGAGCATATAACACCTGTGCTCCGGACTCTGCACTGGCTTCCAATAGTGTGCCAAGCCAGGTTCAAGGTATTGGTATTGATCTATAAGACCCTTCACGGTCTGGGCCCCTTGTACCTCAGGGACCGCCTCACCCTCCGCATCCCAGAGCGGCTCCTTCAGTCTGCCGGGGGTGTAAAACCTGGCTGTTCGCTCAGGCCTTCGGGGAGGAGGGGGGGTTAGAGTTTTAAAGTTTCCCTACCTTTTATTTTTATTTTATCCTCCCAACCTGTTGGTTTATATTATTGTGTATTTAAGGGGTTTTTTTTAATTGTTATTTATTATGAATGTTTTATTGAATTGAATTGTACGTTGCCCCAGGATGCCATAGGCATGGGGGGGCGACTAACAAATGTTTTAAATAAATAAATGTTAACCCTGGGAACTCCTTGCTGCTGGGTTAAGCCTACCGCTGCCCCTGGCTCTGGCCCACCGGCAGCTTTAGAAGATTCAACCCACCCACTGCCCCACCAGCCTCAAAAACCACCAGCTGCCACTGTGCAATCCCCATACCAAAAGGCCCATGCGAGTGAAGAGAGCAGCATCCAAAGAGATGGTCCTCTTAACACAGGGATCCAGGAGCATTGCAAGGGTGTAGGTATTGTCGTCCATCAACCTCTCACAGCTGGAACACAGCTCTTCCATCAAATTCCTCACCAGCTGCACCATCATGTTGTGCAGGTCTCCACGGGACAGCAACATTCAAAGACGTCTCAGAATATCGAACAGTGGGATCACCTGGCTGAGTGTGGCTCACTCTGCACTCAGATTGTTTATAGCCCGGTAGAATGGCTGCAGGATCTCCATCATCTCCTTCATGTCTGTCCAGTTGTCCCGGGTCTGGTCACCTCCAATGTCCTCTATTCTTGGAGAGGCTGTGAAGAACATATCTCTGCTCCAGCTTGCACTCCAGCACCAGAAATGTCGAGTTTCAGTGGGTAGCAACATTCTGTACCAGGCAGTGCTCTGGAGTGCCCCTCTGCTCCTGCGTTCTTCTTAATGCCATGGTAGCCATGACAAACCAATGGAAAGTGTCTGGCGATCCTCCACACCTTCTTGAGAAGCTCCATTGCATTCACTCCATCCTTCACCACCATGTTCAGGATGAGTGCGCTGCACCAAATGTGACGAAGGCCACCATTGCAGATGGCCTTCACAACATTTGTGGCATTATTGGTCACAAAGAAACCAACCTCGATGCTTGAATCTGGCCTGCGTACCCACTGGTCCAGCATGCTGTTCACAGCATCAAGAAGCACCCCTGTCATGTGTCGGACATCAAACACCTGAGCATGCAAGGGGGCCCACCAGTGCTTGCCAGAAGACACTGGCCCTGCACTGCTGCTACCCACTGCACTGGATGGGGACAATGGCGGCAGCTACCACCAGTGTGAGGTCGGGGAGAAGTACGCATGGACTGCGCTGGTGCTAGTCCACAGGTCCATGGTAAAATGAACCACAGCACAGAACCTTGGCCCTTGGAGAAGTTCTCCAAGGGCCTAGACTGCACTATCCCATACAGGGACAGGACAACCTTCATGCTGAAGGTTTTCTGGGAGGGGACACTGTACCTCAGTTCAAGGATGTAAAGCATGCGCTTAAAAACAGTCTGATCAATCAACCCAAATGGCAGCTCCTCCAGGACAATCAGCTCCCCAGTTACCCTAATGATAGCATGAGCTCAAGGGTGAGTGAACCTGAGGGGCTCTTTCCATTCCATGAACTCAGCTAGAGTGGGATGCAGGGGTGGTGGAAGGCGCTGCAAGGATTGAGTTGACAGCGCTCCTTGAAGAAGATGATTTGTTCATGTGTGTGAGGGGCAGCTTGGGTGCCAGCATCAGATGGGGTAGCAGTTCCAGAGGGTTCCTCCTCCTCCTCACTGACTGCAACTGCATCCGCCCCATGCTTCTGCTTGGATCCAGGCTCACCAGCACCCAGAAGGTGCCTGTGGTGCCTCTCCAAGTGGAATCTCAGGTTACTGGTGGTGAGATGCTGGGCATCTCATCCAGACCAAACCAGGGATTTGCAGTGTGAGCATACTACATTTATGACATCCTCTTTGGTGAGCAAAAAGTGTGACCACACAGATGATGTGATGTGCTTCATGCAGCTCCCCAACAGCACAAGAGCAGCTGTGGGGGAAGGGGAAGTCACAGAGAGTTTGACTGAAGCTTGAGGTTGCTGTGACACTGCAGGTGGATGGGGTGGTGGTCAGAGCTGGTGTCGTAGGATGTGTGCTAGTGGTGGAGGGGACCTGAGTAGACATGCTGGGATGTGTGCCAGTGTGGGGCATGGGAGGAACAGCAGGTGGCATTGTGCGAACATGCGTAGTGGAGGTAGGGGGATGGGATGGGGCAGTAGGTACATCGGGATTCGTGGGTATAGGTGCAGGTGCAATACAACGCTGGGAGGTGGCAGCAGCATGTAATAGATTGACCAAAACTCCCAGCCTAAACTGATGTAGAAAGCCCGCAAACAGCACTGCCAGAAAGCTTGCAAGCAGTGTTGTAGCAAGTCACACCTGAATGCCTAATTGAGAAGCCAGTCCAGCAGTAATTGCTAACAAGCTGTGTCTGCAGGCTCCCCCTCCTGATACAGGAGGACCAATCCCAGGAAGGGGAGGAGTATAAGGAGGCTATAAGAGAGCAGTTACAAGGGCCAGTCATGGCAGTTGTAAGGAGAAAAGATGTGTGTTTGGACTGCTAAGCCAAACAACTAAGGTGCCTCTTCCCAAGCCCTGAGAGGGAGTAATCTTCCAGCCCTGTGGGCAACAAGGAAAATACCCTCTGACTAAGACAGGCAGCATTGGAAATGCAGGTAGGGCCATTGTCAAGAAAGAGACTTACTTTTGGTAGATTATTCACAAAGACTAATGGTCCTTGGGCCTGATACAGTACCGGCTCACAGAAGCCAGAGATTTGTCAGTAGTCAAGGAGACTTACCTTTGTGTTCGTGATTTACTTTTGGGGACCCCCCTTTTGTGGGAGAAGCCCCATTCCCAGTGGTATGGGTGCGCTATTGAGGAGAGCAGGGAGGCTCGAGACAAATTGCCCTAGTAGGGGGATGTGTTGTGTTCTTTGCCTCACCAAAGGCCAAATATCCTATTAGCCTGAGAGGGGCTGAATTTTTCAAAAGCCCAAAGAAGGGCCAAATGGAGTGTTGATCCCTAAGGGGACCAAGATCGTTGTGTACCCAGGAAGGGTCAGACTTGAGTATTAGCTCCAGGAGGAGCCAAAGATTGTATTATATGACCCAAAAGGGGGCCAAATAAGAGAGCCCAAAATACAGAAGCCAAATAAGAGAGGAAAAATTAGGTGTCCCAGGTTAAGCTTATTCCCCAAAGGTTACTCTAGAAAACAGAGAGCCTGACCCATGGACACAGCAGTTTAGGAAGAGGTGGCAGAGGAAGACGGTTGTGCCACCTCTGCTGTAGTAGGGGAAGAAGACTGCTTCTTCTTGCTAACCAAACTCAACAAGGAGAAGAAGGGTGTCTCTTCCACTACCGTCTTTTTTTTTTTTTGCTTCACTGGGCATTCAGAGTAGGTTTGCTTGGGCAGCATCGATGGGACCAAAGGGGCAGAAGTGGCAGCTGAGGCCACAGGTGGCCTGACCTCCAGGAATTCTCTCTCCAACTTCTCAGGCAGTGGCATGTGCCACTCCTTGGATCTCCACTCAGGCCTTTCTAGCCTTCTTCTTTCCACTGCCACTCATCATGGATGGCACAATGAAAAGAAAGAAGAAGAGAAAGCGGAGGGGTGGAACGCTAAAAGGTGTGAATGAAAGGGTGTGAGTGCAAAGAGAGGCAGCCCCCGTATGAGGGGCTAAGCAGATAGAGAAAGAGAGGCCCCTGGGTAAGGGACAAAAGAAAGGCAGGTGAGGCTTTAGGCACTGAGGTAAGGAGGAGGGATGGGGAAAGGAGGCCCAAATGAGCACAAGCCTGTGGGGCAGGATGTCAAACCTTGCCCCAAGGGTAAGTGAAGCTGTACTGCAGTCAGTTGTCCAAGTCAAGTTCCAACTGCAATTCAATTAAAAATCCAATCTAGGAGAGAACAAAAAAGAAATGTAAATTCACTCAGAGGTTCATCAGATCAGTCTCCTGCAAAAACCACAACCAAAATGACCTCCTGTAGCATGCTGCATGCCAACTGTGGGGACAGAGTGGGTCAAGGGCCTTTGTGTGCAGTCATTTTGATTTTCACCCCATAAATTGCAACTCCCATGACAAAAGATGTAACCAATCTCAATGTAGCCAAGTATGTGCACCTGGGACCTCGCATCTTTGTGAATGTTACACTCCTTGGTTGTTCTTGGACAAGTGCGGCTTGTTTTCCAAAAGACCCGGCAGTCCGATTTACACATGAAGCCACCACCGAATACGCACATGCACGGGTGATGTGCATGCATGCTAATAATAATAATTATTATTATTATTAATAAAAGACAAAGTCAACACCCCAAAAGGCCCAGCCAGCCACCGAGAGCAGCAATGAAAAACAGGACAGAGCCTAGGCCAAGAAAAAGAAAACCCATAGAATCTCTCCAAGTCGCCTGGATAAAGCACCCCATAAAAGTACCTCCCACACCCCTCCAAAAGGCCTAGCCAGCCAGAGGAACACTTGGAAACAGGGGACACAGAGCCCAGGCCAAGAACACCCTCCCACCCCAACCCCCATAGAACAGCTTGTTTTCAAGAACTGGATTTAGCTGAACAAGTTGTAAGTGATAATGGTTCCCAGTTTACTTCAGAAGAGTTTCAGTAGTTGAAGAAGGAAATGGCATTAGGCATATCACCTCAGCTCTATATCACCCTGTTACAAATGGGTTAGTTGAACAGTTTGTACAAACGTTTTAAAACGCCTTGAGGCTTATGGCAAGTGAAAGGGGGTCACTGCAACGGAAACTGACCTGATTCCTGCTCACATATTGGAATGCAACGCACACCACAACAAACCAAGCATCAGCAGTTTTTTATGGGTTGGAACCTCAGATCATGCTTGGACTTACTAAACCCAAACTAAACTTACTAAACTTACTTGGACTTACCAAACCCAGTATTGCTACACCAAAAAGCAGTTGTATTGGACGCCATGCCTCATCTGAGGTAACTCCAGGGTTGGGCAGTTTTGCAGATGGACCCCTTTCTTAAGAAGATGTTCAACCTGCTGAGTCGCTATCTACAAAGGAAACGTCAACCACCTGATAGACTTAATTTGTAACTAGATCTTTTGTTGTTTGTAGACAGTACTAAAACAAATAAACAAACCCCTTCTCTTCATTCTCTCCTTTATATATAAATACATGATCTTCTGTTATGTACTTCTAAGTTAATTAAATCTGCTTATACCAATAGGAGACTAGTTTCTTAAGTAGATCGTTACAATGAATCTGCTGTTCAGGGTTGGTGGTTATGTTTTTCCTGTTATGCTGAGTTAATACAGTTGCACTTATTGATGAACCTATGCCGGTCTGTCTCTGTAGCTAGGGGTCACCTAATAATCAACTAAACATGGCAGTAACCCTCCATTCACAGTAGCAGGCGCCATCTCTCTATTGCAGAAAAGCCCTTTCTGGCTTGCATCTTTATAGGTTCCTTGAGTTTGTGCCAGCCCAATCCTGATGCATAGTGACCTGCTCTCTCTGGAGAGGAAAGGCTTTTTAGGACTAAGGGAAGGCCTAGCTAGTGGTTTTGGTGCCCCTTCCCTGCTATCCTGCATTCAGGAGCCTGCATGCTCCATCATAGTGAGGAATGCTGGATGTCTATGGCTGCTTTTACATGAGCACCAACCACTCACTCCACAAAATGGTGCATCTTGTAAAAGTGCCGCAGGCAGCTTTTAGACGCACCTAGATGCACCATATTTCCAGTTGTGCATTCTTTAATGGTGCAAATTAAATACCTCAGTATCAAGGTACCTAATTTGTGCCTTTAAAGAATGTGCGACCAGAAATTTGGCGTATCTAGGTGTGTCTAAAAGCTGCCCGCAGCACTTTTACAAGGTGCATCATTTCATGGAGTGAGCGGGCAATGCTCATGTAAAAGTGCTCTATGAAAGACCAGGTCCTCTGCTGCCATGACCCAGACAGTCATTGTCACTCAAGATGAAGAAGAAAGAAATACAGCTCATCCCAGAATCAAGGAAGGAATTGGCAGCTTCCCCCTTCCAGACACAGGAGCTTGAACTTCTGTGTGCCAGTAGAGTGGCAATAGTCAAAACTGGTGAAGGAAAGAGGGTAGCTCCTCCCAAAGCCCTGCCTCACTTTTAAAAAACACTCGGCCCTTGACATAAGGCAGATTTAAACCCCTGACTGGGTTCTAGTCAACCTGCACACACACACGCTACTGCTCTAGGGCCTCAGGAATAAATAGGGATGGAAATTTTGGTTTCAGATTAATCTTTTAAGCCAAAGCAACCCATAATTTAGGCCCTTCCAGTTATGGGTCTGGGTTTCAGGTCCATATTTTTCCCCCATCCCCCAGAGCCCTGGAGTGCAGTTCCTGGCCTTGGAGAGTTTGATGGTAGCACCACCACTGCTGTGGAGGTTCCAGCAGGCTCCCTCACTGTGGCGTTCTCCCTGCTCCAGATCACAAATGTGCAAACCAAAATCGCAGTGATGTCATTTTGGGTGCAGCCATTTTGCCCCGGTGGCCATTTTGCACATGCGTGATCTGGAGCAGGGAGAACGCTGTGATGAATGAGCCTGATGGAGCCCCCACAGCAGCGGCAGTGTTTCAGTCAAACCCTCTGAGGCCAGTAAGTACTAAGTATGACTCCAGGGTCCTGAGAGATGAGGGTGGGGCCTGGGGAAATCCAGATCCCTAACTCTGAACTGGGCTGTCCTTTTTCAAAATGGCGCAAACGCTGCCAGTGCCATTTTGGAAAAGAGCGCATATGTGCAGAATGGCCTGGTGGACAATTTGTGCATACACAGTTAATTTTTTTTATTTTAAAGGTTTTAAAGGATTTAAATGTGGAACCAAAAAACGAAACCGTATTTAAATCCAAAAATTAAGCTAAAACCAAACCAGAAAAAATGAAACCGGAATTCCCTCTGGTGTCCCACCCCTAGGAATGAACATACTTTCCACCATATGTTGTTCTCCGGCAGAGCTACGGACTGAGCAGGCATGCTGGGGAGGATGGTGCTTCAGCTCTGACAGCCATTGGTTTAGAAAGGACCGAGTTACCTGAGCAATAATGTAACATTGTCTCCATGTGCTCCCTGCTCGACTGCCCTAGCCTTTGGAAGCTGGCTCCAGTCTATCAAGCACAGCTTTGCCCCAATACCTATTACAGGACTTTATCAGATCGCACAGCACTCTCAGGCCAATTTCTATGTATTAGGCACTCTGGGAGCCATTATCCTCAGTCTGTGCGGGAAGCCCACCCTCCCATTTTCTTTTCAAAAATGACAAGCAATTTTAGGGAAATGATAAACACTTCCAGGCTGGAGCCCGTTTCCTCCGATTGCACTCATTTGAGACAAGAGATGCGGTTTCAAAGTAAATCAATAAACAACTGTAAAGGGTCCTGACAGTAATGAGAGACAATGTCTCAGTCATGCTCTCTCCTCAATGTCATCCCCTCCTCTTCCTCAGCCTCCCTACATTTAGAAACATCACTACTCATATAGGTTTGCTTCCAACCACTATGAGACGGATTCATCCTCAACACTTTGCGGGAACACCCAGCATCTTGTGGTTGAACCTCTGATCCACAAAGCACATTGATGACTGGACTGCCTAAAAGGACTGTACAGAGGTGAAGACGAATTTGAAAATTAGTATAAGCTCCATGGGCTGAATAGGAATTGGGGTTGGGGGTGTTTAAGGGGTGCATTCAGAATGGGGGGAAGAAGGGGTGGGCCCATCTCATGGATCCATCCCCTATCTTTGAGTGCATGTCCTTCTCTCCGCTCCCTTCCCCTGAGCTCACTTTTTCAGTGCTTGAGGTTAGGGGCCAGATTCTCAAGCCAGATAAAGAAATGAAAAGGGCCCAAATAAAAATATAAAAAAGCATAAGAAGTGCCATACTGTGTCCGACCCATGCCCCATCAAGCTCAGCATCCTGTCCCTGACAGTGATCAGCTACAGTAGCTTGAGAGAAGTACATGTACAGGTCATGGAGGTGTGACCCATCTGCTGCTAACCACTCCCAACTACTGGTAGCCAGGGATTTAAGCCCCTACTGGTAAACATTTATGGCTCTAGCCTCTAAAAATGTATCTAGTTTCTGTTTGAAGCTAGTTATGGTGCTGGATTTTACCGCCTCCTCTGGTAAGGAGTTCCACAACTGTGTTGCCCACTGAGTGAAAAAGTACTTTTTGTTTGTTTTAAATCTGCTGCCATTTAACTTCAGAAAGTATCCCCTTGTTCCTTTACTGTGAGAAAGGACAAACAGTTCCCTATTTACTTTTACCACACTAGTCATGATTTTATAGACTTCTATAATATCCCCCTTAATTGCCTCTTCTCCAAGCTAAACAGCCCTAACCTGTTCAGTCACCCATATGCATATGAGGAGAATCTTCACACATGATGGTGTTGAGCACTGCCACGCTTTGATCCTGCCCATGGTGAGACCCCTCACCATGGGCAGGATCTGGCTCTGCCCCTGAACAAACATGCCGGGTCTGGTGAGAGAGCGGGGATTCTGTCTGGATGTCGTCTACAAGGTTCTACCCCACCCCACCCCATGCTGCTCAGCATGGTGTGGCTCCCTCCATGACAGACATGTGTGACAGCCTACAAGGCAACTGCGCCCGCCTGGAGTCACTGGTCGGTGACCTCCAGTCACCGGTCAGAGTTAGGTAGAGCGCGCCATCAAATGTGATGACCCGGTCTACCAAAGTCCGGAGTTGCCTTCCCTGGACCATGGCAGGGATGTACGCTGCCAGGGAGCCCAGCGCACAACCTGGAATTACCCTGCCACAGTCTGAGGAGTACTCTGCTCCCACCCGCAGCAAACAGCTGGTGGGCAGGAGCAGATGTGACACCACCATGTGTGGCTACGCTGGGGTAAGCGTGGCCACCCGTGTGGTAGCGTCGCATTTGAATATACCCTATGAGGAGATAAACCAGAAGTATGATTCAGATTTGGCCCACAGGCTGGAGGTTCCCCACCCTTACCAGTGCCTGTAGACAGGGCTGGATTGATAAGGGCCTGGTCTCTCCCAGGTGGGAAGGTTGGAGCTAACACTGCAGTGGGGTTGGGTGTGTGATGGTAAGGGCTGGGATGGAGTTCTCCTTCAGTTCAGACTGTTGTTTTTCCACTGCTTGTGCCCCCTTACTCCGCCTGATGGTTTTTTGCCTGTTTAAGGGCTGGGCAGAATTTGAGCCCACAAGAACCTGTCTCACATGATAGATCTTTAGTGGGTACCAAAGACAAAGTTCTCGATGTCTCCTTCAGAGTCTTGGGCTCTTGGTTAAATAGTTCATTAATTCTTGAGACATTGATTATTTATCTTGCAGGGCTGCACAGCTCTCTTGGATCAATGCAGCACATTGAGCTGAGGGGCTAGCTACCTGCAGCAAGCTTGGGTGGATGGAACTGCAGGGGCCAGTGGTGTAGTTACCATGGAGTGAGGGGGCTCAGTTGAGCCCAGGCCCTGGACTCTAGGGGGCCCCTTGGCCAGCAGCCTGAGCACCGCTAGGACAGTTTAAAAGTGGGAAGGAAGGGAGAGGGGCCAGCACTCTGTCCCCACCCACTCTGAGAATTTTCTAGTGGCTCTGAGGCCACTTGCAAAGGGCCCTGCCATGAAGGAAGTTTTTAGAGTTGGCAGGGTGCAGTGCTGGCTTTGCCCTTACCCAGTGCCCACTCAGAAAACTTCCTGGAGGGGTTGCTGTCACTTCAGGAGATGGGGGCTTACTAGGAGGGAGCTAGGGCAGCACCACCCTATTGCAGGAGACCAACACAGGCTGGGAGACTGCTTGGGAGGGGACACTGCTTAGGGAGACCCTGCCCCCTTACCCTTGGGGGGGGCATAATTTGGACATGAGTCCAGGCCTGCCACAGCCTTGCTATGCTACTGGCAGGGGCTTTTTGGACTCTGCGCAGGGAAGTATTTTTTCGTAAATTCTCCCCAAAAGCAATGCCATTAAATGGCACCCCATAGGCTGAAAAGGTATCATCTTAGCCAACAGGAAGAAGTGGCAGCGCCATCTGATTTTGGACATACAAAAGCTTGGTAGTTTTCAGTAACCATTCAGTGTGCATAATTCCTGCTTCTAATAGACATTACCTGTAGACTAATGCCAGCACCTGGATGCCGCCGGCGACCCAGAGCCAGCAGCAGGTAACAGGTAAGTACTAGTACCGATACTGTACTGATCCCTGGGGTGGGGGGTGGTTTAACACACACCCCACCCCAGGGATCACCCTACCTCCCCACCCAGGGATCGCCTACCCTTGAGCTCCGGGCGGCAGCGGCGGTGGTCCGGCAGCTTCAGCGCTGTCTGTGGCTGCCGGCTTCAGCACACTACTTCGCCCTTCCGGGGAACTTCTGGAAGTTCCCCGGTAGGCCTAGTAGTGTGCTGAAGCTGGCAGCCAGTGCCAGCGCTGAAGCCACCGGACTGCCGCCGCCGCCACCCGGAGCTCGAGGTAGGGTGATCCCTGGGGTGGGGTGTGTGTTAAACCACCCCACCCCAGGGATCAGTACAGTACTGGTACTTACATGCTGCTGGCTGGTGCTGGCTCTGGGTCGCCGGTGGCGGCCCAGAGCCCGGTGCACTAGGGGACTTAGGAGATTTTTTTTTAAAATCCAGGCTGGGCAGGGTTCCACCCGTGCAGCCTGGACTCAGGGAGGGAAAGTGTTTGGGGTTTTTTGTGGGTTTTTTTTATATTGCGGCCATTCATTTGAATGGCCGCAATGTAAAAAAATCCAGCACGGGGCGGGATCCGGTACTGGACCCAAAATACCAGAATAATCCGATACTGCCGGTACACCAAAATACCGGCAGTATTGGATACCGGATGATCCAGTAGCCCCACCCCTAAAGTTTCCCTTAATTTTGATCTGGTAACTAGTTACAAGCTGAGTTAAATTAACTCAGGAAAAGCCACTCTTATGGCTTTTTTACACAGACAGACAGACACACACACACACCACTGGGTGTGCAGGTGGAGTGTGTGGTAGGTGAAGCGCACGCACGCTGCAGCGGTGGATGAGGCGATGGATGTGTACCCATGGAAACACTACGTGGGTGGGTGGGGGTTGCTCTGCACTCTCAGCGTACACCCTCCTCCACCCATCACCCACCCATGGAGCCATCCGACAAAAGAGAAGAGGCTTCGTGGGTGGAGATGAGTATGCGCCCATGAGAAAGGGGGCACACCCACCCACTCCACCCAGCAGTGCTGTGTAAAAATGGCCTTAGCCTGTGGGATTCCAAATCTATATCACTTATTCTGTCCATCTCAGTTCTGTAGGAGCTGCACTGACAAGAGTTTAGACTAACATAGTATTGGGACCCCACTCCATTTCGATCAGGCTGCTAGCTGGCCAGGCTTATCATTGGGTGTTTTCAAACGATCAAGGCAATGGGAGGGAGGATGGTCCATGGCCGCTGCATGGCTCTGCCACTGGGCACCCATGCAGGTGGTGTGCTTGGGGAGAGATTCCAATGGGCAGATCCCAGAATGGCTACCATGGCCACAGAAGCGGCCACTGTATATTTGGTTGGCCCCACACAGGGTACTGGGATTTCCCGGCATAGCTCTGTGAGTGGCCATGAGTGGGTGCTTCGTGGCTCACAAGAATGTTCATCTGGCAACTCCACCTTCAAAGGGGAGGTTGGATCAGTGGCTCCTGGGTAGCCATGCAGGATAGCATCTCATCTGAAAACACCTATTGACTCATCAGCACACATTGTACAGCCAGGGAGCTGAGGGCATCAATAAAATCAAGGTTTGAACTCAGACTCCCAGTCCCAGTTGTAAGTCCAGCACATGAGTCTCTGAAACACACTGACTCGTACTGATAGATCAAGGTGCAGGTTTATAAATCTTGCAAGGTCCTAAGATCAGCTGGGAGTTCCCTCTTGCCCAGGTCCATACGTCCCGCGCACACAGAGAGACATTCTCAGTGGCTGTTCCACAGCTTTGTAACTCCCCTCCCTTGGAAGTTCATGTAAGTCCTAGTTTGAGCATCTTCTGGAGGCAGTGTAAGACCTATTTATTCTGCCAGGCATTTAATGGACAGGGGCAGATTGGGGAAGGGGTGTGTGAATTATTATTTTTATGGGTTTTATTTTGTAGTTTATATTTTGTTATGATGTGAGCTGCCCTGAGCTTCAGGAGTTAGGGTGGGATAAAAATCTAAATAAATAAATATGTATTTATTTATTTAAATATTATTAACTAAACATGAGTGAAGTAACATTGTAAAAAAACTGATAGAGAATCTCCCAGTGAGTCTGGATTGGGTTATGCCTCCCAGCCCAACCCTCAGAGCTGTTTTGCTCAGTAGCTGTCGGCTCTGTTACCCTGCTCTGCAAGTAACTTAGTTGAATATGGTTTCCTGTCAGGGGAAGGGCAAGCTGGCCTCCCCCAGCAGTGCCTCCAGCCCTCGAAAGCACAGATCCCCTCTCCCTCTTTAGTAGTGCTGTTGCTTGCTTGCTCATGCCTCCCACTCTATGTCCCTTTCCTCCTAGTGCACACCACCCACTCTGGAAGCAAACAGTATCTGGAAAAGGGCAGGGAGGGAAGGAGGGCCAGGGAACATGTATTCTAGGGAGGGCTCATAGGCTTGAGCAAGAGGGAGGAGAGCAGGTCTATCCTGGCTGTGCCTGTTTCCAACTGCTGTTTCCTAGCAGGATACAAGTCATTAGTATGCTATTTTGTCATCCAGCATGGGGCACCCCTTGTTTGAGGCTCTGCTAACTCAATCCCTCTCTCTTGTGTGGCAGCTAAAGGGTTGGGTCGGGGATCAATTTGCTGGAAGGTGACTACATTATTATTCTAAATTATTCTGGTGAAGTGGCTTTTGTTGGAACACCCACTTTTATTAGATACAAAGGGAGCTTGCTGATTGGCTCTCAGTGATGTAATTCCCTGAACAATAGTAAAAGACAGAAATAAAGAGTCCCCCATCTTTATTTTGTATGCCATTTTCATTTTATAATGGCATTAAAGCCATTGCAGTGCTTTTGCATGTGGGAAGGGGGGCTGCCTTCCTTTGTTCCTGTTCCTTGCAATGAACCTAAAACTACTGGTCTTCACCCAAGAATGTGCTGTGTTTATTGCATTATTGACAAACACCCCACCACTACCACCGCTCTTGTCTTTGTCAGCAGGGGTAGGTGGAAATCTGTAACCTTAGACTCACTCACAGGCTGTTATGATCAGCCAATGGGCTTAGCTAGTTAGAGACTAAAGCTTTGCTGTAACTAGGCATTCATCCTGCAAGGGTATCGTCATCACTTTGCCAGGCAGGAAAGAACAGAGTTCAACAGTGAATTTTCAACAAATGGTTGATTTTGTAAATGACACTGTGTTGTTATTTTTTTCCTTCTGCCAACCTCTTGCAAAATTGTCTGATAGACTGGCTACAAACAGTATTTGCAAAATCTGGCAGGGAATCATTCTTGTTTCCTTGGGAATATTTGCTCTTTTTTCTATGCGACTTGCTTACACACATTGGTGTAAAAATGGGGAGACAGGAGAAGCCATCACTCCTTTTCCTGTTTTTATATGGCTGATCCGGAGGTGGGACTTGGGGGTCAGTGGTGGGACCCAAGGGTATTTAGGCAGGGTATGATCTGTCCATATCCTGGATTCCAGCGGAGTATTGGGCCAATTAGTTGTGGCAGACTCAGCTGCAAACCAGTGGAGTGGGTCAGTGGCGCTGTCATGGCACCCCAACCCAATAGTCCTGCCTGGTGCTTGCTGGAGGTGGATGACCAGACTCGGGCACCATGGCACTCCTGCAGCCCCACTCCACCAGCTTGCAGCTTGGTCTACTTCAGCTGGTCAGCCTCCACCCAGCTGTCTTGCCCCCTGACTCTGGATTTATTTATTATTTATTTATTCTAATTTTTACCACACCCTTCTCAATTAGGCTCAGTGCAGCTTACAAAATGCATGTCCTTCCCCCAACATTAACTACATAGGAATTTTTAGACTGTTATCGTGGAGATAATTTCTGCAGGCACACCTAGGATTGCCCCTGACCACACTTTGGTTCACTGTTACTCCACCCCTTACATGCATCACCTCCTGTCCCCAATTTTCTCTCTTTTGGAATATATGGTGTGAAATGTGCTTTTGAGATACAAATCCCAGCTTCTTGTTTGCTTTTTGCAAATCTTTGTACTTGTAATCATAGAGCTGGAAGGAACACCAATGGGTTATCTAATCCAGCTTCCTGCCATTAAGCAGGATCTATACTAAGTAACTCTCCCTGAGAGATGTCTGTCAAGGCCTCTAGTGCAACATTCCTCGGCAAATTATTCTATTATTTAACTGTTCTGGTGGTGAGAAAATTCCTCCTAATGTTTAGCCTAATCCCTTCTCATTTACTTTAAACCTATACTAGAGGCAATAGTATTGCCTCTAGTCCTTCTCACAGTGAGCAGGGAGAACAACTGGGCACCATTTTGCTTCTAGCAGCCTTTTTCATATTTGAAAACTGTAATATGCCCCCCCCCACCCTTAATGTTCTTTTCCCCTCTAGGCTAATCTTTCCCAATTCTTTCAGTCTTTCTTCACTGATCTTTTCCTAATTTCCTCCATTCACTTTATTACCCTTGTTGCTCTCCTCCAAACCTTCTCCAACTTGCCAGTATTCTCCTTAAAAAGAAGCACCCTAAACTGGACACAGTATTCTAGATGAGACCTGGCCAAAGCGAGAAGAGGGAGACAACCATTTCCCACATTTTGCAGACATTTCTTTTGATGCAACCCAAAATAGCATTTGCTATTGTAGCTGCTGCATTGCATTGTTGTCTCCTATTAAGTCTGTTACCTACAATAACACACACACACCCCACCAATCCTTTTCAGAAATACTGCTGCCCAGCTAATCATCTCCCAGTCTGTATTTGTAATTACGGATGACTGGAACGCCTTCAGGAATCAAACCCTGAAGGGAAGCCAGCATGCTGGATCATGTTTCCTTATTCAGTTAGCTACTCAAACATCTATTCTTTTTGCCTGTGCATTCAGTTTTACTATTGAAGCAACACAGCTGTGAATCAGGTTCTGAGGCCATGCAGTATCTCACATCATTTCTATTTTCTCAGTCCAGTGTGTGCACTGTGGCATCGTTGTGTCAATTTAATCAGCCTGGTCAAATCAAACGCTTCTCCTCTTTGCAGCGACAGAGGCAGGCTCCAGCGCATGCTGCACAAATGTTGCATTCTCTATGTAAAACAGCTGCCCCTTGCAGCCAGGAAAGGTGGATCCTGCATTGGCCCTAGGCAGCTTGACTGTTTCCATCAATGGCAGCACAAGATACATGGATCATTTTGAAGGTGTTTTGTAAATATCGTAGCTGGATGCATTGGAGAAAACAGAGCTTAGGCCCCCCCCAACAGAACCTCAGTTGCTCGATCGTGTTACGATGAGGGATGGGGAAATCCCAGCTGTTTGGCACATAGGTGGATTTGTGAATGTGCCACCATTCACCATCTCTCCTCTTTAGCTGAAGCAGATTTGTTCTGTCTCCTGAACTGCGATGTTAAGAATATCTCATGAGCTGCTTTAGCCCTGGAATGTCTTTTGAAGTTCTGTGGGAAGCAGCACAAAGGAGACTGGGCCACATTTGGGGAGGATCAGGAGTGAGTGTGGGTCACAGCGTGATTAAAACCAGGCACCTCAGAGAGAGATTTCCCAACTAGCGCAAACACAGGGTATTAACAAATGAGACAGTAATACCAGGTGGGTGTCCACCTGCCTGTTTATTAGGTGTTCACTCCAAACCAGTCATGTGGCCACCACCCAATGGACACACAATTCCCAATCACGGTGAGGTCTCTGATCATGCAGAGCCTGCGATGTGGGCAAATGCAGGCTAATGTGCACCCATGTGTCCACAGCTTGTCAATTAGGTTGCATGCAGCACCTCTGCACATTTACGTCCACCAGCACCATATTTTATTCTACTATTTATCCCATCCTTCCCAATTAGGCACAGGCTGGCTTATGAAATATAAAAACTTTTAAAACAACTTTAAAAATCCCCAGCCCCCACTCATCCACCCACCCCTATCCCTGCCTGCCAAATGCCCGACCAAACAAATAGGTCTTACATCTCTTCTGGAAGACTAGCAGGCTCAGACTTAGGCAGTTCTCCAAGGGGAGGGAGTTTTGTAATTGTGGGGCAAGGAAATGCCTCTCTGTGTCCTTTTATTGGGGTCCAAGCCATTTAGGGCTTTATGGGTCAAAACTAACACCTTGAATCATGCCCGAAAAGCTGTTGGCAGCCACTGAAGACTCTGGAGCACTGGTGTAATGTGCTCCCGATGACCCGACCCAACAGAAGGAACCAGGTCGCTGCATTCTGCACCAGCTGCAGCTTTCAAATAGCCATCACAGCCCCACACAGAGCACATTGCAGTAATCTGGTCTTGAGGTTATGAAGCCATGGACAACAGTGTCCAAGTCTGAATCTGAGGGGAAAAAAAGTGTCAGCCTTCTCACCAAATGAAGTTGGTGAAAAGCGCACTTGGCCACAGACGCAACCTGGCAATCCAGGCACAGTTGTGGATCCAAGATCACCCCAAGGCTGTGAACCTGAGTGACCAAAGGAGACTGAACCCCATCAATAACAATTACAGGGGTTCCTATATCCTCCAGGTTACAAGGCTGGCCAACCATCAGCACCTTGGTCTTGTCTGGATTCAGCTTCAATTGGCTACCCTTTTCCAGTCCCCAATGGCAATCATCCATTGCATAAGCACCAAGACTGTAGGACCTTGGTCAGATGAAAAAGAGAAATAGAGATGGGTGTCATCAGCATGCTGATGGCACTTCACTTCAAATCTACAAGCAATCTCACCCAGGGGCCTCAAATACACATTGATTGTGAGTGGGGACAAGATGGAACCTGAAGGGACAACGAGCTACAGCCCATCACTGCCCTCTGGGTTCTCCCAGCCAGGAATGAGAAGAACCACTCAAGAGCGGTCCAGCAAACCTCCCAGGTCACGCAGGCGTGTCAACAACATCACATGATTAACTGTATCAAAGATGGCCAAAAAATCTAACAAGAACAACAGGATACAATTACCCTTGTCGATTTCCAAGCTGAGATCATCAATCAATGCCACAAGTGCAGTCTCAGTTCCATGTCCAAGACAAAATCCTGACTGACATGGGTCCAGTAATACGATAGCATCAAAATGTGCCTGATGTTGTGAGGCAACCACCCATTCAGCTACCTTCCCTAAAAAGGGAAGATTAGAGGTGGGGCAATAGCTGGCAGGGGAGACAACATCAAGAGATGGTTTCTTGAGCAGGGGTAGGACAACTGCAGTTGTGAGGCTGTCAGGCACCCTGCCCTCCCAGACAGAGGCAGTGACAACCCAAACCAGCAACAGCCCCAGTGTTTCCAGCAAGCTTTCACCAGTCAGGACAGGTATGAATATAAGAATATAAGTAATGCCATACTGGGTCAGACCAATGGTCCATCAAGCCCAGCATCCTGTCTTCGACAGTGGTCAATCTCTGTCTCTTGGGGGAAGTACCCAACAGGTCTCAATGGGCAATCTATTCCCTGTTCCAGCCTCCAACAGTAAAAGGTTACTTTGTACTGACTGCAGCATACATAGCTAGAGCAAATATGATTGGATGTGTAAATGATTGGGATGAAGCCTGACACTGTAAGTAAAGAGCACAGAGGTGAAAACAGGACTGTGTGAACTGGTCTATGGTATAGATCCTGCAAGGACTCACCCTAACAGAGTGCCACCCTGTAACACTCCCCCACTTCCTGTTCACACTACATTTGCTCTTGCTGCAACTGCTCCCAGCCCCACCATGGAAGCCGCAACCACTGGCAGACATCCCTCCATGCCCATCCCTGCCCCAGAGCCAGCACAGGTTGACTTGGACAGGGACACTGTGACTCTCATGATGTATCCCCTCCAGCTTGAGAGCCAGTCCTTGTTCAAGGAGCCACCCGAGGTTCTGGTCAAGGACCCAGAGCACCCAGATGCCACCTTTGTAGAGAAGGCTGTGGAGGCAGGGGAGAACAGTATGTTAATACTAGGGGCGGGAAACC